>CALYLW010001539.1:0-121337 GCA_944989445.1 Ampullaceana balthica
AACAATGAGAACAAGGCAATAGTAGTAGAATTAGTAGAGTCATAATGAGTTTGAAGGATGCATGGTTGCCAATGACAACAAGTCTGAAGACGGTACATTTTGTTATTCCATGCGAATATATGGATGTATATTTCTAAAATTCTTGATATAAAAAAATTACATTATTTTCTGTTTGTTTTATTTCCAAAGCTTATTTGGTTTGTTAATGAGAAGTTGAGAAAAAAATATGTTTTATTATTATTTTTTTTTAAAAATCTGGAATTTTTCACAATTTCAGTGTATATGTTACTCATTGCTTGTGACTGGTAGTGAAAGAGAGATATTGAAGATCATTCTAAAACTTTAAAAAATAGCCAATTTTATTTAATAAAAAATAACAAAAATATGTAAAAACACAATAAAAAACAAAATCGAGGTTAGAAGACACGCACAATTTTATTTTGTCGGAAACGTCAATTTTAGACTCACTGGACAGTGATATATCTTAAATATTTATATAGTTTGAGGCCCTATAACTATTTGCACAACTACAGAAATATTAAGTAAAAATGTAGCCGAGAGGTACATTTTTAAATAATTGAGAACTGCAACTGTGAAACAGGAAGTAAACTAGAAAATAATAAATAAACTACAGAATGCCTCCCAAATACTTCCGGACGTCTGTCTTAATATTTACCTCGTTTTGTTTCGAAAAGTAAGCGGTACATTTCACAGATGAAGCTTTTATAAGAAAACTAAACAAAAACACATCACCGCTGGGCCGAATATGTGCTAATCGCATCGACACGATCGTTTTTGCGTGGAATTTCGACATTCGCGGAATGATGTGCGAACAAGTACCTAAAAGGCATGGTGGTTCAAATATTGTTTTTAAATTGCAAGTAGTAACTTATATTACTGTCTCAGTTTTCAGAAAATTATTGCAAGGTAAGTTATTAAATAGGGCTGTTAACGATTAATTTGAATTTATCGGTTTAGTTGAATTGACCGAGACACAAAAAAAAATTGTTTATGAACTTATAATGCTAATGTTTTTGTAAACGCATGTTATTAATTAAATTTCTTCATGAAAATCTGGTCTAAAATTAGTAACATTAAGCAATGAGATGTTTTGCGGTCTGATCAAATGGAAAACTCTGTTGTTCACTATATTTTCAAAACCTGGATACATCATCAGCATTGAATTCTGAAGTTTAGGACTTGAGACACAGTGCGAAAATTGTTTCTTGAACCCCGCTTAAATATCGGATTTGTATTTTTATTTTTTTTAAAGCACCAACTCCAGTCTTTAAATGTAACCCATCCCAGTTCCCGCCTTCGAAAAATTGACGCCTCTGGTGAATTGTGATAGACTTGTTTTGTTGGCTGTAATCAATCTTGGGACTTGGACCTGGCAACCCACTGACCTCAATTCGACACCGCGCTCAAAGTACATCTAACCCTTTTTTTCCATTTACTGCCTCCTTGTTGGGGATTCAAAGAAACGGCGGCTCCAAAAATAAACAGCAACACTCGTAGGGCGGAAGCTAGAAGTGATGCAATCATGGATTTTTGTTTGGAGGTAACCTACTGACGTCAGGAGGTAACCAAGTGTCGTCAGTTGCAAGTTTTTTAAGTACCCGGGGGGAAGAGTGAAATCCAAATGCCCCACCTCTACTGAATAACGAAATAATAAAGGAATAGAAGAAAATATTTTTCTTAATACTTTTATTCAATGAGACCTCCCACATTTTTAAAAAAAATTTTTAAAAATTAAAACACATGACAACGATGGTGAAGTGTTGGAGATGAACACTTTATGAAAGTTTGATAAGTTTCGGTTGAATTATTTTTTTAAATTATTTTCTCCGTCGAATTTCCTTAATGCATTGAAATATGTACATGTATGTATGTGTGTGTGTATGTGTGTGTGTGTGTGTGCGTGCGTGCGTGCGTGCGTGCGCGTGTGTGTGTTTGTTCTTTTTAACGATTTAAAAATGAGTTGTTTTTTTTTCAATTTTTCTAACTTGAAGTTATAAAATGGAGACTAATTACTTAAAGAAAAAAGAATCACTTTGCAAAAGACAAATATTTCCAGAAAAATCACACTTTTGTCAACTGTGCCACGGCAACGTTTTCAAATAAAAATAATATCTGATCAAATTACACAACTTCACCGTGGCGCATCAATGCAGTCACTTTCTACCGAGATTTTGTAACGGTGGTGAAGAGGTTACATTTAGATCGATATCTCAGATGAAGATTTTGCATATGTCTAGTCTTATCTCTACAGACGCTCCTTCTATACAGAACAATTATTGCGTCCACGGACCATGCCGGTGATGCAGCGTTCACAGGCCATGAGGGTTCCACGCATTACCCAGCCGCTTTTGTTTCCATAACTAGTCTTAGGTTCGAAGCTGGGTGGACTCAGGGACGACTCCCTTAGCCCCGGGAACAAATCCCTCCCTTCACGGGGATTCTAACCCGTGACCATCGGTACGCCAGCCGAGCGCGCATGCCACTCGACCACCGTGCTCCTATTTAAGACCGTATAAACCGGACAGACTGAGTAACCAGCAGAAAGACATTTAGACAGCTATCTGCCCGGGTGAAGACCTCCATGCCTCATTGTATAAGATACCCCCCACACCCCCGCTCCTACTGCTTGACTCTTACACCATCGTCATCATACTTCCCGGCCCCCAAAACAATTTGTTGATCTTTTGACCTCGGTGATCAGGGGGAAATAAAGTTTAGACTCCAAAGTCCTCAAGTCCTCTACTCCTACTGTCAACTTAAAAAGTCCCACAGAAGGGGCTGAATGCGGTACGGGAGAAAGTAGCCCATCATATAATTGTGTTTTCCTCATCTGATATAAGCAGAAAATGTTTTAGCTAAAAACCTAATGGTCTAATACTATTTAGTGATCCTTCTTGTTCCAATGATCTATGATCTTTAATGCTAGAAAAGGCTGGTAATTTGAGAGTTCGTCAAAGAATTTGTTCATAAATCTTTTATTCTCAATTAAATATTCTATTTTAAGCATTACAAAAAATTCGAGAATTCTTTGTTTGTTATTGTGTCTTAAAAAAGGGGGGTGAGTGGGGATTTGTAGCTGAAGTTAAAATTTGTCTAAATTTTTTTAAAAACGTAGACAAAACAAATTTGTGACTATAAATCCTTTATATACGAGACATAACTAAAATAAAGATCTTTATCCGTATATAATAAAAGGCAATGTTCTGTGCGGTCATCAATAGCGATTGGTCCCTCAAAATCCTACAGACTCCCTACAGCCAATCACTAGTGGAGAAAAAGCATGTCTCATTTACATATTGAACAACGTTTAGAACGAGTTATATTTGGTGCAGTTTTTTTTTCTCCAAGAGTTTATTTTTAGCGGTGCGCGTTGGGATTTGTAATCAAAAACTTTGTATTTACTGGTTATTTATTATAACTCTGGACACACCATGGTGTGTGTGTGGGGGGGGGAGGTAGGGTCTCTTGACAGACGGAGTGGGTAATGTTGTTATAACTATAATATATAGTATTTTTGACGTGATACACATGTATGACCGGTCGAGACAGTGGGTCTCTCGACAAACTGCGGTGGAGGGGATTTAGGGTCTCTGGACAGACCGCGGTGTGGGAGGTAGGGTCTCTGGACAGACCGTGGTGTGGGGGTAGGGTCTCTGGACAGACGGGGTTGGTAATGTAGTGATGTCCTTCCATGAACTTCACAGGTCACTCTACACTTATTCTCGTCCTTGGATGGGCTTTGTTTCTAGTAATTAATAATACGCAACGTGCGACAATCCAAAAATCCTAAATTTTAGTTATGTCTCAAATATATAAAGGATTTATAGTAAAAAAGCTTCTACAGTCTGCCTGTTAAATTTCAGCTCGATTTGATCACGGGAAAATGGTTGTAAAAACATGTTTAACATAGTGCGCACCGCGAGAGAGTTTAGCATTTAATAGCATTTACATTTACAGATCTGGAATATTTTTTTTTAAGTATCGTCAATATGATACACACCGCACAGCCCAACAGGAAAGTATTAAAATGGTCGTTCACTATAATACGCACCGCGACACTCTAGCACAGTGCTTCTCAAACTTTTTGGTATTGTGGACCGGCATGATTTTTTTCCATTTCACCAGGGACCGGTGAACTATTTTCCCTGTACTGACGTGGAAGCAAAATGTCCTTTCTCGGTAACTTCTGCGGACCGGCATCGGATGGCCTACGGACCGGCACCGGTCCGCGGACCACCACTTTGAGAAGCACTGCTCTAGCACAAAAATGTACATGCTACATTGAGATACATAGAATCTGAAAATTAATTAATTTAATTACAGTGCATTCCATCGATCTGAAAATTTGGTAGATCATTTTTCTCATCGGCACGAGTCTGCCTGCAACACTTCAGCTCGCTAGCATACGAGGAAGTGGGTTAAATCGATCAAAAGATTTTCGGCAAGCAAGGCATCAAGGAATAAATCAAGCAATCAGACGCCACGAGTTAATATAAAGGATTTAAGAACCAACACTCTTTTCGAATAGACTTAAGTGCGAAGTAGCTCTGGCTACTCTACTATTTTAAGAGCTTTTATCTATGTACCGTTAGTTAATAATTCCTATCTGTTCTATAACTGCTGCCACCTTGTATACCCCCAACTCTTTTCCTCAGGTTGTGACTGGGTTCACTCACCTCCCAGTACTTACTGGACAAGGGATTTGTCATTCTCTCCTCCACTAATAATCGCTTAAAGTGCTCATGGCTGCCCAAACCCAGTAGACAAGCACTCAAACTTCGCTGTTTAAACTTATCTTCACTAATAAATTTTTTCTTCCGTTTTATCAGTCTCGTTTTTAAAAAAATCAAAATAAAACACTGTAATTAATAAGATGTCCAATAAAAATTTTAAAACAGCTTGACACTCAAGCCTATCGACAAACAAAAAAATCATTGTGGTATGAAGGAGAGAGAGAGAAGGTGACAGAGGGAAAGGGAGTGAGTGAGTGAGTGAGTGAGTGAGTGAGTGAGTGAGTGAGTGAGTGAGTGAGTGAGTGAGTGAGTGAGTGAGTGAGTGAGTGAGTGAGTGAGTGAGTGAGTGAGTGAGTGAGTGAGTGAGTGAGTGAGTGAGTGAGTGAGTGAGTGAGTGAGTGAGTGAGTGAGTGAGTGAGTGAGTGAGTGAGTGAGTGAGTGAGTGAGTGAGTGAGTGAGTGAGTGAGTGAGTGAGTGAGTGAGTGAGTGAGTGAGTGAGTGAGTGAGTGAGTGAGTGAGTGAGTGAGTGAGTGAGTGAGTGAGTGAGTGAGTGAGTGAGTGAGTGAGTGAGTGAGTGAGTGAGTGAGTGAGTGAGTGAGTGAGTGAGTGAGTGAGTGAGTGAGTGAGTGAGTGAGTGAGTGAGTGAGTGAGTGAGTGAGTGAGTGAGTGAGTGAGGGATGATGATGATCATCTGTTTCTTGTATGGCACTGTGTCAAAGCAAGTCAAAAATACTCGCAACGCTCTAAGTTTCAAAACGTAGCTTAAATATAAGAAATGTTTGTTGATGATTGCAATGGATGGATGAATAAATTGACACCTAGCTCGATGGATGGATGGATGGATGGAGGTATTGTGAATGTGTGGGTGTGTCCAGTTGTCCAAATAAAATTGTTTTCCTTAAACAAAAAGTTTCACAAATAAACAATGTATTCAGGTGCTGTTTTTTTTCTTCTTTTAAACTTAATGTCCTCATAAATAAGGACGAAAAACAAAAATGTTCACAAAATTACTGGGCAAAACTTAATGAGTGAGTCGGAGCTTGTCCGGTGATTCATCACCGCGATCCAAACGAAATCAAATCCAATGGCAACACAGGCGTGTCCGAAATTGAGTCCTGCCAAAGAAGTGGCCGCAAAGTTCTTGTCTATTTTTAGGTCTATGGTCCCATTCTGTCCCACGATATTTAAAAAAATAAATTTGTCCACGATAAAGTGCACGGTGTTATGCTGACCTAGTAGTAAAGTACATGGCGTTATATGGGGGGGGGGAGCTCTAGAGAGACGATGAACTTTGGGTGAACAAAAAACTAGGGAAGTTTTTGGGTTTCCGAGCTGGTGAGTCTCCATGTGACTTGTCGTGCACTCGACTTGGTACGTGTATTTCTTGGTTTTCTGCACTTGGTATTTGTGCTCTTCATTGTGGACACACACATATTTATTTTGTTACGAGGGTCACCTTTATTTTCAAATTGTTTTCTGAATTTTGTTGTAGTTGTTTTTGTTGTTGTTTTTTTTTAATGATTAGTGTGTCTGTGTGTTTAATCCCAAAGAGAGCTTTGTAAGGACTTTAGAATATTTCCGATGTTCCTTTTTCCAGAATTTAAATTTGTGATGTCTGCACTTGGTCAATATGAAAGGGCTCAGGGTGTCTTTCTCTTTTAGAAAATACACCCTAATAAATTTAAATATCATCCATTTATGTGAAAAATTTGTTTGAATTCAAAACAAAAATATAAAAATAAAGAGATAATGAATATTTTGTATTTTTCATTGTATCAGTACGTTTTAAAATTAAAAGTTTAACCAAATACAATTATTACTTGAAGGTGATAATTAGAGGGAATGTAGGGTATGGGGGGGGGGTTATATAACATATTTTGTTATGTTAAGTGTGTGTTCCTCCGCCCCAAGACATACACATTAATTTATTTTAAAAATCTGACTTATCCAAAAGTTTGAACACCCACGCCGCCTTGTTTTTCACTCTACCTCGTGCCCGAATTCTTAAAGTACACGGCGGAGTTTTAGTACTGAATATTGACGTGTTTTCTGGGCGTGATTCTAAAACCTTATGGGGGAGGGTATCAAGAAATGGTTTCATGTAGGAAAGAAACTAAAAAAAGGGTTTTATTGATTTTATTTGGCGGTAAAACTTGTGTAACGAGATGAAAGCTTAGAAATTAAGTATAATCATTCAGCCTAAAGAAACTAGAAAGTTATAGTTAATAATTTTAAAAAATTGCTTTTAAAAATGTTTATTCAGGAAATCTTGTTTTCTTTTTCTATGGCATAATAGATTCTTTTATTTTGCATGCGTTTCACAATATATATATATATATATATATATATATATATATATATATATATATATATATATATATATATATATATATATATATCATATATATATTTACGCTCAATTATGTAGCCTAACGCTGAGGGACATCACTCTGCTTTTTAAAAAAATTGGATAATCATTTTAGTTTCCAGATTAACATTAAACACCCTCCACACTATTATTAATAATTAAACAATTTCATGCGGTAAGAGGTATTTTTGGTGCAGTAATTTGGTGCGCTGCTTTCTAAAATTACTTTAAAAATCGTGAGGTGATTAGCACTGTAAAAAAGTATTATATAAATACGTTGTGTACATTTCAGGAATATTTCGTATTTATCATATATCGATATGCCAATTGGGCTTTTACAACAAAAAAAAACATTTATAAAATACTTTGTGTACATTTAAGAAAGTTTCATATTTCGTATTTATCATACAAGGACAAGTTAGTTGGGCTTTTGAAAAATGTGGGCGCCATATGTGCCCTTAAAAAAGGGGGCGCCGCAGCACAAACTAGTACAGTATATATATATAAAGCTCAGTTGGTGTTTGTATGTTTGTCTGTTTCACTTTTTGACTGTAAGTTCGGCAATCACGGAGAAACCAAATGACGGACGGGGACCAAATTGGCAGTACGGTTCCTTTTAACCTGCAGATGGTTTACGTATATTTTTTTGTAATTATCCCTTATGCCTAAAAGCCGTAAATACAAAGAATGAAAAAATTAAACCTCAGTTCCATATTGAACAACTTTAGGAGGACGTTCAAAGCGAGTTATTTTTGGTGCAGTTGTTTTTCCCAATACTTTATTTTCAGCGGTGCGCTTTCAAAAATATTATATTTTGTATTTACGGTGCGCACATTTTCCTATACCCGTCTTAAATGTAGCTGTGATATTATTATAACATTAATATTTGGTTTGGCTTATACATAAGCTATATACACTTATACAATTTAAATATTGGTTACCGACTTATTAACATAAGTAGATTAAACTAAATAAGGTAAGCCTTACAACGCTTAATTAATATGTATTGCGAATTGAACGCGTTAGGTTCATTTCTTTGTAGTCAGAATAACAAAGGGTATTATAAAAGACCAAACTTAGTACATATAAGCCTGATAAGCCATTTAAAATTCTAAATCGAATTGAACTCCTTCGTGTTCGTGGTACCAAACATTTTTTTTCTCCATAAAATGGCATACAGTTGTGTATCTTTATTTCACATATGATTTTAACTAATAGATAAATCTGATAAATAACTTGGCAAATAAAACATGTAATAACCATGTAATATATATATATATATATATATATATATATATATATATATATATATATATATATATATATATATATATATATATCTACATATATATATTAGGGCTGGCACTGATTAATTTTTTTAAATGTTCGATTAATCAAAAAAAAATAATCGATTAATTTCGATTAAATATATTTTTATAACGCATATATAGATCCTATTCAGTTGCGATTCATTATTTCGCGAAATCGGTTAAGTCGTGGCATTTTCCATGGGTCCCACATTTTGTGACGTAACACAGCAAATTCCTTCTGTTATGCAAGAAATAAGGGAGAAAAACCTTTTTGTTTACGTATGCACGTCTAAATAAATAATAATAATACGAAGGAAATGTATGTAAGTAACAGAAAATAGAAATGATTAATAAATTGTAAAAAAAATTTATTTAATCGATTTTTAATCCACCAAATTTAATTTAATTTATTAAATTTTAAAAGATTAATCGATTAATTAATCGTTAATTTTGATTAAAGCCAAAAATTAAATTTTATGATGTCATAAGAAACACTTATTCAACGTTCCCGTTGAAAATCTAAATAACACTGAAATTTCTTCTTTATGTCATCTTTTAACCAACTACGCAAAAAGACAAGTGTGTTGACATTATTTGCTTCAAGTGATTATATTGTCTAATTGACAATATAATCAGCCGAGCTGAACAATCATTCACATGGAGATGAGGTAACTGGTATGCACAAAACGGTCTTGGCAAGGAATGACATTATCGGATTACGGTGTTCGTTAAGTTTCCACCATTGTAGAGGGTTAATGGATTCAGGAACTTTCATCTCCATTTCGTAACGCAGTAATTCATCAGAAGAGCTGTCATCATTTTCTGTCTCTGAGTCAGTCTCCATTATTGCCATTAGCTTAAAAAGCTTTTCATTTGGTTTGATAAAAAGGCGAATTGTTAGAACCATGGTAGGCAAACGTTATCAACATTTTGAAATTTCCCTTCAGTCAATAGTTTAAAATCAAAATGTTCGTGTAATCGTCAGGAAATCTATTATTTAAACAAAAAAAACAAAACTTTTTGACTTCCAATAATTTGTGATTGGTCGATTAATCGTTTAAAATAATTTAATCGTTAATAATTTTAACGATTAATCGAGAAATTAATCGTTAATTCCCGAAGCCCCCAATATATATATATGAATAAATAACTCAAGTGAATTTTATCACCATATAATTTTTTTTAATAGAAGAATTGACCTCTGAACTCCCCTACCCGTCACTTCCGCCATCGAAGCCAACGCTTTCTGTCGTAATCATTTGAGCTATGGTACTAACACGTTGGAAACTGAACATTATTTAAAAAATTTTTTTTAAGAAATGGTTAAATTCAATCAAAGAGTCAACAATCTCTTTACATCCCCTCAAGCTTGATTTGGGATGTTGTTGTTGAGCCTTCTCGTCCATGAGGGGCGTCCACCGATCATCGTCGGCGTCTGTGATTTGTGAGTAGAAATAAATTATTGAAGTGAAATTAAATGTTAATGAAACAAAAAATCCCAACCGTCGTGTCATTGGATTGAACGTGAAAGAGCTCCATGTTGTGGGAACACCCCAATCATACCTCCAGCTCTTTGCCGACAGTCTAGTGAACTACGCCTCTGTTCAATTCAGTTGTTGACCGATGGTGTAGCGTGTTGGTATTGCGTCTTACGACTTTCGCACTTTACCTCTGAGGATGAAGATATTGAACACAAAAAAAAACAAAACAAAAAAGGTTTGATATTGATACTGCAATACATTTGCAGGTCCTACAACGAGACCAAGAGGTTTTCGGAGATTAGACGAGCAAGTAAATTAAGACAGGCTATGTTTTAGAGAGAAATAATGAGAGAGAATTAGAGAAAGAATAAGAAAGAAAGAAAGAAAGAAGAGAAAGAAAGAAAGAAAGAAAGAAAGAAAGAAAGAAAGAAAGAAAGAAAGAAAGAAAGAAAGAAAGAAAGAAAGAAAGGAAAGAAAGAAAGAAAGAGAAGACAGAGAGAAAAGGAGAGATGAGATGGAAGAGAGAGACAGAGAGAGAAACAGAGAGAGAGAGAGAGAGAGAGAGAGAGAGAGAGAGGAGAGAGAGAAAGAGACAGAGAGGAGAGAAAGAATGAGAGTGAGAGAGATTGTAAGTGTGGACAAGTGTTTCGTTTTTATTTTTATTTAGATTTTCATGTCGTAATAAAAGAAATATAAATCAATTAAGGGTGACAACTCTGTTTTTTTAGTTCGATTATTTGTTTGCTATTTTATAACTTCACCACTTTATCATAAAATAGGTACATCTCCTTTGTTCTGCGTACTAAATTAATGGTGCACTGTTACAAGTGGTTTATCAGATTCGGCAGCGAATATGTGAGTATTTTCGAAAACATACAAGCCTACATAATAGTTGTAAAAATATAGTTTCGCTACCACATTGTGACTCATGGTATGATGTGTCATTTAAACCAGAGCAGCGGTTCTCTCTCTCTTTCTTGGAATGTGGTCCCGCATCAATAAACTAGGCACGTTTCGTCTTTTCTAAATCTCTCGTTGAATTTGTTTGTTTGTAGTTTTTGTTACACGTCTGTAACATACACTTGCAAACATAATGTAACCACCAGTGATCAGATGGCACAATTTGAGAATAGCTGCTGAAGCGGAAGCTGACGAAGTTAACATATTTGTCTATTTGTTGCACATTATTTCAATAAAATGACAGCGACTGAAATATTTAAAGCATACCGTCTCAGTGTTATTTATTTATTTATTATTTTTTTGTTTAAATTTTATTTTATTATTCACACTTCTTACAACAGTGTGTGTTGTCCAACCGAAAATCGTTCACGGCGCGCTAAACTGGTAAAAAAATTGCGCGGCACACCTCCAAAAAAAACCCACAAGAAATCAGTGTTTATTCAAAAGATGTTTCATAATCAATGAGATACTTCAGCGTTTTCTTTGGAGCAGATGAGCTCAAAACGCGACTCATTGCTGGATAAGCAAACTCTCATTTCTCTGTTTATCATCTGCAGTCTTTCACGTTTGACGTATGCTAGCAGTTGCACCTTTCCGCTGATATCAGTACTTTCATCGATTTGCATTGCCCAGAGCTTTTGGATGTCGTCGGCTTCCGCAAAATGCTCTTTAATTTGATTGCCCAAATCTGCCGAAATGTCAGCAATCCGACGTCCCATCTTCTGGTGAGACAGTGGAATCTTATTTAATTTTTTCAACAGCGTCGGGTCCCAACTCTATAGTCTCAACTGCGATTCGTAAAGACGGCAAAATGATTGTCTCAGCGTCCAAATGAGATTTCTTTTGTTTGACCAAAAGATTCACAATTTTATAGCTTGCTAACTGAGCTTTGACAGGAATTGAGGAACATTTCTTCATTATTTTTTATTGCTGCTCTAAGTTGAACCAAATGGATGCGAAATAACTTTGAGCTTGTCTTTCAATCCTGGATGATTTGAGTTCAGATGTCGCTTCAGTTTACTGGGGTTCTTGGACTCGTTGGACAATGCCATGTTATAATTAAACAAAACGGAAGAGAATTATCATTTGCACATTGTATGAAACCATACTCAAGATATTCCTCGTGATATTTCCGTTTGGTAACATTCTTCTTGGATTTCGCAGCTCTCTCTTCATTTTGATGCTCGCTGGAATCCTTCTGGCTTCTCTTAAACAAATTATCCATAGCCGTCTGTAATTAAAATTTTTTTAAATAGTGAACAGCAGGAAAGGGTTTTTATTTACTTACAACAGATATTTATTCCCAATGGAGGAGAGAAATTTTGTAGCTTTCAAGAGATTCTCACAACCAGAACAATACAAACATGAAATGTTTTTTATTAAATACATTTTCGGTTAAGGAATTTTTTTTCAAAACTTGAAGGTTCGAAAAGCCTAGCAATTTATGGTATTTTTTAAATCTTTCGCGGCACACTAAAATTTTCTCGCGGCACACCGGTTGGACAACACTGACTTACAAAATACCATATATTTCTTTTTACAGCTACATTTCACAGATCTAAAACATAATCAAATACAGTTAAATCTACGGCGGATTAAAGGGGGCCAGGGGCCCCCAATGATTTAGGGGCCCCCAAAATGATTATTTTCTATAATAAAGGTGGGCAAATGTTTGCATGAAGCCTTGAAAATATAAATAAATAAATAAATTCTCACCTACTTATCAAGAGAAAATGTCGAAGAGTGTGAAATACCAGAAATCGTCATCATTTGTAATAACATCTAGGGAAACCAGGCTTTAGAAAAACAATCGACTTCTATTTAGTTTGGAAGATTTACGACAAAAAACTTTGACATAGTAGAGCATAATTCAATAATCAATTTTTTAACCAACTTCCAAGTTAGTACACTGTTTACGAGTTTCGACGCTTCGACCTACTGACAGACTGCAGTAAGAAGTAGATATTTGAATAAATATGTAATTAAATACTAGGAACGTACATACTCGTTCTAAAGCCGACTTTTTGGGGACAAAATCTAGGGGAAAATGTTGGGAGGGGGGGGGGTTCGGCTTACGAGAGGGACATAGGTGATTTCTGTATGTACATTAAATATCGGTGTCCCTAATTAACCTGAATTACATGTTGCGTTCCGTTATTATCTAAATACCATTCATTCCTGTTGAGCGATTCATCAAGTTAATTAAGTCCCACACTGGATCAGGAATTGCCCAAATTATTTTTAATATTTTGGAAGAAATTGACATTGAAATTCAAGATTGCCGTGGCCAGTCATACGACAATGCTGCAAGTATAAGTTGGAAGTAAAACTGAGTCCAGACTATCCTTCGTGAGAAGTGCAGTGTTGCTCATTATGTGCCGTCCACAGCTCATTCACTTAATTTTGTTGGGAAAAGTTCAGCAAAAGGTTGTCCTGCTCAACCAGATTTTAAAATTTTTAAAACTTATTTTTTAATTCTGCGAAATCTTTATACCTGGCTTGTTGCATCTATTCATCGTTAGCAGGGTATTCGAAAACGATCGAAAAGGTTACATGTTAACAAAGCAAGATTGTCAGCCCGACATGATGCTGTAAGATCTGTTAATAAATAATACCATGAGAATATTGCAGGTCTTGAAGAATTGGCAATTGACGACAATCAGCCGCCTGACAGTCGACTTGAAGCATTTCGGAAGAAACTTGAACTGAAACTCGCTATTTTACTTGAAATTTGGGACACAATTTTAAAATGTTTTCAGAAAATGAATGTATCCCTTCAAGATACATTTGTTGAAATATCTTCTTGAGTTTGTTAAAAGACAGCGTTCTGAATTTGATTTCTATGAAGAAAAAGGAAAGGATATGTCCGTGAAGAAAGAGTATAAACAATCTTCAATGTGATTAAAGAAAAAGAAAGTGTCATCTTGATGAAGAGACATGAGCTGAAACAGTATTTTCTCCGAGACAAAAATTCAAGGTTGAGGTATTTCTGGTATTGACAAACTTTCTCCAGCCCTACAACATCAGTTAGATGCACATAAAGGCATCCATGAGAAATGTGGCTTTCTTACAAACCTTGCGGAGCTCAGCAATGATGCCATCCGAGGGGCAGCAGCAAAGTTAATGGAAGAATAATCAAGTGATTTCGAAGACTGCTTTCCTTCAGAATTAGTCTAATTTTCAGAACTCTTCAAAAAGTTTATTGTCCAGCCCCAGGGTAAGGAAAAGGAAGTAGCACAATGTGAAACTCGAAATACATGCACAGAGCTAAATATGTTGCTGTTTTTGAATTAGCTAAATTTTACACAGTCCTTTCCAAATTTACACATTGCACTTCGCATGTATCTCCCGTTGATGACATAAAAGTGCAGCTGAGAGCGATCATTTTCAAAGTTGAAAAAAATAAATTATGAAATTAGAAGTTTCATTAAGACAACAAAGACTGAGTCAGCACTCTCTCTAATGAGCATTGAAAAGGAAATCGTAAGCTCACTTAATTTTACTGACTTGATTAAAAATCTCGCCGTGAGAAAAGTTCGCAAACGAAGGTTCTAAAGATTGAAATAAATAATAATAAATATTTAAATGAAGTGTGGATTCGTGTAACTTTATATTAGTTTAATTGACTTCTATTTAATTTTTTGTCTTATTACATCCTTCATTACAAGTTACACAGTCTTATATTAGACTGCTAGTGATCATTTTATTTAAAATTACGCTGCCTGGACAGGACTCCAGTTTGAATTGCAGCCAGGGGCCCCGAGCAGTCTTAATCCGCCCCTGAGTTAAATACACCAATTCCAAGATTATCCAGACAGTCAAATGTAGTCGAAGCTAGATACACACACTCGCTCATAAACACATTTCCAATTATGCAGAAACACGCACACAGAATCGGGAATCAATGCAATTGAGGTGATAGTAAACATCCTCTCTCCCCCTCTCTCTTTCTCTCTCTCTTTGTCTCACTCTCTCTCTCTCTCTCTACATTTAATTGCTTGGCTACCTATTTTTTCCAAATATTAGTAGTAAATGTACACATTTACCAGTCATTGCCTACAATAGCATAATGTTTGAGAATAGATCATTAGGGGCCGTCCATGTCACGCAAATTCGACCGATTTTTCACCCCCCCCCCTCGTCACAAAAACTTAGACCTCCTCCAATATGACGTCACAAAGCTTTGCACCCCCCTCCCCATAAAAGCTTTATTTTCTATTTGAAAAAGAGCATATTTGTTTCAAATCACTTTGTTTGTAATTTAAGTATGTATTTAGTGTAAGGATGCACTCTAATATCGTAACACGCGTCAAGCCATGTAAAGCGTCATAAAATAAATTGTAGAAATCAGATATTTAAGTGGAACTTTTATTTACAATTGCGAATTTTGATGTGACGTCACTTTTCTCAAACACCCACTCCCCCTCGTCACACATTGTCACAAATGTGTGGACCCTCCCCCCCCCCTAGGTGCTTGACGTCATTTATGGACGACCCCTTACCACCACTGTACGGACATTGTTTAGTAAAAATAAACTTAGGAATTAATACTAAGAGAAAAAAATGATATAGATTTAAAATTATTGAATTATTTCTATCCACGCCTCCTCCATTCAGAACATCCTTCGCCTAGTCCTCTTACCCTGACCTCACCACTCCACCAGCGGTAAAGACTAACGACCAGTGAACATCCTTCGCCTAGTCCTCTCACCCTGACCTCACCACTCCACCAGCGGTAAAGACTAACGACCAGTGAACATCCTCCGCCTAGTCCTCTTACCCTGACCTCACCACTCCACCAGCGGTAAAGACTAACGACCAGTGAACATCCTTCGCCTAGTCCTCTTACCCTGACCTCACCACTCCACCAGCGGTAAAGACTAACGACCAGTGAACATCCTCCGCCTAGTCCTCTTACCCTGACCTCACCACTCCACCAGCGGTAAAGACTAACGACCAGTGAACATCCTCCGCCTAGTCCTCTTACCCTGACCTCACCACTCCACCAGCGGTAAAGACTAACGACCAGTGCAGGAAGAACACAACTTCACCGAGATAAACATATTTTCCCCCGACTGTATATTGAGACCAACAAAACACCAATTGCGCCGTGAGAATGTACTTTAACACTTAATGTAAACATTTGAAGAAAAACATCAAGATATGCAGACAGTAGAGTTGAGGTGACAAGGAGTTTCTTTGTTGTTGTTTTGTTTGATCTTTTCATTTACTAATAGGACATTTTACTTTTGTTGAAAACGTACATTTTATGGGTGGTGATGATTATTTTATATTTTTTAAATCATTTTTAAAAAAATTATTTAGTCGAATATTGGACCTACATTATCATATATCTGTTAGAATTAATAAATTACAACTTTAAAAACTTAACTTGATTGAGTTTTTTTTAAAAATCATTTCAAGTAGGGCTGTTAACGATTATTTTAAATGTAATCGTTTACATTTGACAAATTAACGATTAATTAATCGTTAATTTCGATTAAAGATAAACATTGAAATTTATGGTGTTATAAGTAACATTTATTAAACGTACTTGTCGAAAATCGAAATAAAACTGGAATGTCTTCTTTATAGGATATCTCTTAACCAACAAAGCCAACAGACAAGTGTATTGACAGTATTTGGTTCAAGTGATGAGCGGGTCTTATTGACAATATAACCAGCCGAGCTGAGCAATTGTTTACATAGCTTTAAATTGTCTCAGCTGAAGTTTCTGATACTGTAGTGGATGTTTGGTATGCAGGTGATATGTAAGCGAAGTGTTAGAACCATGGTAGCAATGTTCCCTTTAAGCAGTGCGGCTGTGCAGATATTTAACCAACGCCACGCAGGAGTTTGAAATACCACGCAGCAAGTTTTGTAAAATATTGCACAAAAAATGGACGTTGTGCAACTTTGCACACGAGTTGCTTTTTATAACTGTGCACACGGACCATAGAAGCTTAGACTTAAAGGGAACATTGCATGGTAGGCAAACGATTTCTCTCAATGGACACAATAGCCTTTATCAAAATTTTGAACATTCACGTCAGTCAATAGTTTAAAACCATAATGTTCGTGTAATCGTCCGGAAATTAGTTTATATTTATCGGCCGAAATATTTTACTTTTTGACTTCCAGTACATGTATAAGTGGTGTGTCGATTAATCGTTAAAAAATTTAATCGTTAACATTTTTTACGATTAATCGAGAAATTAATCGTTAATTTCCGCAGCCCTAATTTCAAGTAATTATATTCTACTGTGCTTTAGCCCCTTCCCAGTAGAAGAAGACATTTTACAGCAATGTTGGTAAAAGTACTTAAACTCTGAAGGTTCTTAGAATGGGAACGACATTTGGGCTTTTGAATTTCTTTGAAATTATCCAATTGTGCTTTCACAATTTTAACTAACTTTCCTACGACCAAAACAACTTTGTTTTCATTTCATAATATACCCAAGTAAAGTTTAAGTTAACCATTCGTTTTCATCCTTCCATATTCATAGGACACAAAGAAAATAAACTTTAATAAGGTTTGTCAGACATAAAAACATCACAACTCATTACGCAATGTTCACAATTTCAGACAATATTTTTCTGCATAAACTTAAAAGTTACAGACTCATTTGCTAAGATGTGTGGCACAATAATATATTTTAAAAGCAATTTATGTTTCCGCCAAGCCTAAGGAACTGACTCAGATTAGAGTTTTCAAAGATCTGTCGAAATAATTCCTCATAGAATACTTGATTAATACCTTAATGAACCATTGCTACAAAAATACCCGGATGTTTTATTTGACAGATTCCCGCTTTTGCGTGGCAATCGTTACAAACGAACAATTAAACAAGGGAACGAGGCTTTTGACATATACGGACAGCCTCTATTTTTAAAATAAAAGAAGAAAAAAAATAGGTCCAACAAGTAAAGAATTTAATTGCTCATAAAAGTGAACATTTGCCGAGACCATACACAGGCCGAGCGAATGCGTCGTTAAAAGAAGTCCATTTGCTAAAACAGCTACAAGGTGATTTCATTTATGTGCAGTTCAAAATAAAAATGGCTTCTTCCGCTTCTAGAAGGAGCGTCTATAACAGATACGATAAGATAAGACATTTCTTTGTGGCAATAGTCTAGTCTAGATGTTCGGTAACTAGGAGTTTAGTTCTAGGCTTGAAAATGGGACCACGACCATCACAGCTATTGAATATCCCTTTAGCAGCATTTCATACAAATATTAATTTTGAAGGAAAAAAAACGTCATTCGGGTAATTTTCACTCCAAACAAGCACACACATAATCAAACACACACCCGAAGTATAGACTAAGTGTCAACTATTCTTTTTAACACAATAGCGTATTTATTTGTGATAAGAAAAATTATACTAAATTTTAAAATACGGAACAAATAAGAGTAATAAATTATTTTTTCCAGATTACGGTTATTAAAATACTTAGGGGAATTTTGTTTTCTTAAGGTCCAAGGACCCACTGACGTATATTGTGTCCCATAATGGTAACACGTCCATCCCACCACTACCATTTCAATGGATTATATTCACCCCACGTGTTGGTTTGGCTGTCCTCGATTGTAGCCATGAGCTCTCTTAAGAAGTAATGAGTCATGCTGGAGGCAAAACAACTAATACGGTAACTAGACAAAATAACAAACAATTTTGAACGGGGTTCATTGCTGTTTGGTAATTCCTGAACCCCTTAGCAAATCAACTGAAATTCATAGACCACATTTTTTCAGTCATGGATCACTTTTTTTGCCAAGAATGAACCACTTTTGTAAGTCTTGGACCACTTTTCCAGCCAAGTACCACTTTTATCAATCAGAGGCGTCCCTTCTGTATTTAATGAAAGTAACATTTGAGTTTGAAAACTTTTTATTGAACCCTGACGGAATCTTAAGGTTGACGTCTACCCCTCCCCCAGGGGGGGATTAAGACTGCACGGGGCCCCTGGCTGCAATTCAAACTGAGACCCCATCCAGATAGCGTCCCTTTAAATAAAATGATTTCTAGCAGCTAATATAAGACTGTAACTTGTAACTAAATAGTCCATTGGTTCCTTGCTCATACTTTGTCTGTACTATGGGATCGGCTTTCCCAGCCAAAAAGATTATTCATGAAAAAACCGAACACGAACAAATAACTGTTTGCCGGTATCCTAAAATTGAGTGTAAAAAGACAAAAAAAGAAAATGATACCACCGCTGGGAATCGATCCCTACATCGCTTGCACCACAAGCCTACACGCTTCCATACGACAAGCAGAACTTGACGGAAGTTGTAAATTTAAAATAATAAAATATATTATATTCTTAAATATTTTCTCTTATTAAGACTATTAATCAGGTTTTGTCGATTTCTAAGACTATCGGGTCCGAATAGCGATCAGATTAATACATAAGATTTTATAATTATTTAATTTATTATATTTTCAGGGATTCATGCAAACATTTGTCCACCTTTATTATAAAATATACTAAGTTTTGGGGATACTAAATCATCGGGGGCCCCTGGCCTAGAGCCCGTTCAGCCCCCCCTAATCCACCATAGCCCTCCCCCCTCCACTTACTTTTACTCATAAGTAGGAATAATTGGTACTCGGTATTGCGATACATTTATGGGCCGCTTAGAAATTATTGCGGGCTATTTGTGTGGCCATCTACAGCATGCCCTGACAGTGAGTTCGCGGTCAGCTTGTTGTCCTGTCAAACATTGGTTGACCAGTCTAAGCAACAAAACAAACAGACATCAACAGTTGCAATAATTTAGTGGTTAGTCGAGGGGTCAATTATAGCGTCCAGCCAGGTCACACAATTATAGCATCCAGACAGGACACATAATTATAGCATCCAGCCAGGTCACACAATTATAGCATCCTGCCAGGTCACACAATTATAGCATCCAGCCAGGTCACACAATTATAGCATCCAGCCAGGTCACACAATTATAGCATCCAGCCAGGTCACACAATTATAGCATCCAGCCAGGTCACACAATTATAGCGTCCAGCCAGGTCACACAATTATAGCGTCCAGCCAGGTCACACAATTATAGCATCCAGCCAGGTCACACAATTATAGCATCCAGCCAGGTCACACAATTATAGCATCCAGCCAGGTCACATAATTATAGCGTCCAGCCAGGTCACACAATTATAGCGTCCAGCCAGGTCACACAATTATAGCGTCCAGCCAGGTCACACAATTATAGCATCCAGCGAGGTCACACAATTATAGCATCCAGCCAGGTCACACAATTATAGCATCCAGCCAGGTCACACAATTATAGCATCCAGCCAGGTCACACAATTATGGCATCCAGCCAGGTCACACAATTATAACGTCCAGCCAGGTCACACAATTATAGCACCAGCCAGGTCACACAATTATAGCGTCCAGACAGGTCACAGACACTTTGGCTGCCATGAAAACGCGTTAGCATAACTTTTTAAAAAATATATTTTCCAGCGGTTTCAGCCTGTCGTCCAGTCAAGATCCGAGCGATAACTTTAGGATAACAAGTGTATCTCTGTGTCGATAGAGTATAGTTTAAAGCTGATTACGTAATCCATGTTTTTTTGTTTTTTTTTGTTTCAAATCTTAACTCTCCGCCATGAAAGTTTGTCCGACAAGATGAGGTCAACTTTTATTGTGCCACAGACGACACTCAAGATCTTTGTGAAGCTCGAAGGTCCTCTATCTTCAGTTCATTTACCCTGTGAAAAAAAAATATATCAAGGTATAACTTTACATAATCTAGACAGGTTAGCGATTCTTCATTATAAATATTTTTAAACATTTTATTTAAAATTCTTATTTTGCTGTGACAGAGGTTCCCAAGTTTGCATCAGTGTAATTTATTGGCAGGCACCGAAACACTTTGTGTAAAGGATCTTATGATTATTTCAAATAGCCTACATCATTTTTAATATTACTTTTATAGCGAGTGTACCAATGAATTATCTAAAATATTATTGTGAACTAATAGTGGTAAAAAAAATACTCTTAATGCTAATCTAGAGATAATCGTGGCAAGCCTTCTCACCGTGAAGAAATGGGCAGGGCCGTGACAGAGAGTGGAGATGAGAGAGCAATACCCTCGGGAAAAGTTTAAGGGGGGGTGGGGGGTGGGGGGGTTCTTAACTAATCATTGCTCATACATAATATTGATATAGGCCCTTAATAAAAGAGCAATAATTTATCTCGACAAAACTTTGACTTTTCCTCCCAAGACCTAAGTTTTTTAAAATTAAAAATGAGGTATAAAGGCTGGCCGTTATGTTTCGTTATCGTTTCAATACAAATACCAGCTAGCCAGGCAACCAACAAGCAGCCAACCACCCAGCCAGCGAGCCAGGCAGCCAACCAGCCCACCAAACAGCCAAACAGCAAGCCAGCCAATACAAATACTCGTATCGAAATAAACAATGTGAGACTCAAAAGTAAAGGCTGAGGAGTATGCTCTGAAAGTGTGTCACTCACCTTCGTCATTTCTTGACGTAACGTCGGTCAACTTTTTTAAAAGGAAAATCAACTTAAAAGAATTATTTAAAATTGTTAGAATTGCCGTCCCCGCTTCCGATAATGAAAACAAAATTCGGTATTGGGTAACTTTTACGATTTGTTTTCACGGTTATAACGATTGACCAGCAAATGACCAGCCGGATATCCTCTTGTCTGAGTCAAGCTATACAGCGTCCAGATGTAGGTAATGTTATGATTCCCGAAGGACAACAACGTCAATAAAATCCATGCCACAAAGATGATGTAACGGACTTTTTTTGTTATACGCGGTTCAAGGTCGATGATATCATCACGCGTCCAAAATATTTTTAATTTAATTTTGTGTCTTAAATTTCATTTATTCAATAAAAAAATATAAAGACTGCCTCTGAACAGCATCAAGAACTTTAAAAAAATTACAAGAAAATTTCAAATAATATTTTTTAAGCGATAATTTAACTTATAATAGTAATTTGAGATGCCATCCCCACTAAGTTCCGCCCCTGAGAACATTAAAGTCATCCTAGTCCCGGCAGAGACACACAACGACTATGTCCAGATTTTAGATTTTGCTGGTGATTCAGTGTGCGTGTTGCCATCGATGGCATGCAGACGTCGCTTGACATCAGATTCGCGCGCACTTTAACAACGCACACTGACCTTGCTCAACGTAACATCGTTCGGTTTCTTTCACTAAGAGTGCACCTTGCCTGAACACCAGTGACCCGGTTTTATTTCAGAATTGACAGAAAAGAACTGACGGAGACTAAAGGCATGTTCAGAAAATATGAACATTTAGTTTACCACATGTGAATCTCATTGGTGGAGCAGGACTTCTGCGGGCACGACCATGTATTTTAAAAGATTCAACAGCATGAGGGGTTCGTTTCCTTGCCAATGATTGGCTGTAGATAAACATGGATTGGATATTAGTAAACATGGACGGCGGCTGGATAGCGAAGTCTTATCTGTTACAGACTCTCCTTCTATACAGAAGATTATTGCGTCCAACGCTTATCTATGGTGTGCTCGCCTCACAAGCTGAGGTGCGTGGGATCTAGCCCACGTTAAGCCACAATAAAACTTGTTGCTGAATAACTATTGCTAAAAAAGTCCTCCACTGACTTGGAGAGGAGATGGGCGCCGACAAGTCTACCAAGCCCCGAGAAAGTTCTAATGGAAACATTGGAACCCACTACGACCACGGGGTTATGGGACCAAACAATACCAACAAAAACATGGATTGGATATAAGTAAACATGGATTGGCTATTTTAATACAAATATGGGACAAAACTCTTGTAATAAATTGTCTAACATTATCGAGATCTAACAAGAAAAGGGATTCTTTAAAAATAACACCAAAAGTTTTGATTGTCCTTCCAAGGAAATGCAATTGAGTAGCAAATATTTTGTGTTTGTTTTGTTCATTGTTCAGGAAATTTCAATATTGCTGATGTAGCAAAACTTTTCTGAAATGCGGGAATGAGAAATAATGATTTTAAAATGGTTTCGGGACGTGACAAAAGTGTGCGGTGGTTTACACGCAAGGATCATGGGAAGGGAAATCATTCATTCAGAGGGACTTAAAAACTGCATAACTTAAAGTTGTTATTTTTCAGTTTATTTTTGTTGATGACGAGCTATGGTGGATTAAAGGGGTGGGGGGGGGCTGAACGGGCTAAAGTCAGGGGCCCCCGATGATTTAGGGGCCCCAAAATTTAGTATATTTTATAATAAAGGTGGACAAATGTTTGCATGAATACGTGAAAATATCATAAATTAAATAAATTAATAAAATCTGATCTTTTAATCTGATCGCTATTCGGACCTGATAGTGTTAGTAATCGAAAAACCTGATTTGATAGGCTTAATTAGAGAAAATATTAAAAAATATTATTTATATTCCTTTATATAACTTCCGTCAAGCTCTCCTGGCCGTGTGGAAGTGTGTAGGCATGCGATGTATGAGCAAGGAACCAATGGACTATTTAGTTACAAGTTACAGCTTTATATTAGCTGCTAGCTAGTGTTTTATTTAAAGGGACGCTGACTGGATAGGGCCCCAGTTTGAATTGCAGCCAGGGGCCCCATGCAGTCTTAATCCACCCCTGATGACGAGCCCCCCCCCCATTGACGCCATCACAATTTTATTTACAGCTAGCCACGAACTGTAAATTTAGGCCAAGCATGAGCATCTAGTAGAAAGGAGAGACTTTTCGTGGCCTGGCGCGGTCAACAATTTCACTCACATGGGGGGTGGGGCACTTACAGCTAATTTTAAAATTAAAGTGTTATAAATATACATATATCGCAACCTTTCTAAACGTATCACGTGGTGACTATTTAAAAACATATTTTAAAAAACAGCAACAGTTTGAATTTAGCTGGTTAACACGAAGAGAGAGAAAATGTGTATGCGTGTGAACACACCTTTACCCCAAACCGCCCGTTAGTACCCCAGACAGAACAGCGCACTTTAATATCAAGGGTTTGCGAAATGAGGCCAGCGTCTAAGAAAATAAAATTGAAGATGGAGGCTACCAGGTTTTTTTAGGCTTGTAACATGTTAAACAAAGTTATGTCTGTGTGAAGTTGTTGGTTTAAATTTAAATATATATATTTTTTTATATAAAAAAAACGTAATTAAAGTTTCATTTTGAGCCCTTCTTACCATTTAACAAGGCTAGCGTGTCTTAAATACCATATCAAGCCCCACTACTGAAATTCGCTAATGATAAACCCGAATAACTCATCAATTGTATCTAACGATGATAAACCGGAAGAACTCATCAATTGTATCTAACGATGATAACCCCGAAGAACTCATCAAATGTATCTAACGATGATAAACCCGAAGAACTCATTAATTGTATCTAACGATGATAAACTTGAAGAACTCATCAATTGTATCTAACGATGATAAACCCGAAGAACTCATCAATTGTATCTAACGATGATAAACCCGAAGAACTCATCAATTGTAAACAACAATTAGTTATTTTAATATCACAAAGATTAAGTTAAGGTTGATAGATATCGCATCATTATTGATATTTTAAAAATAATGTGCATCATAATTTAGAACTTTTGCATTATATTTTAAACTTTAATAATAATGTACAACTGTTTCATAATAATTTACATTTTTTGTATCATCTCCTAACATATTTCAACTCTGTTTTTACAAATTTTACATCAAAATTTACCATCGTAATTCCAGAAAGCTAAATCAAACATTTCAGAAAAGTCTCTATAGCCCAACACCCTCTCTCTCTTCTCTCTCTCTCTCTCTTCTCTCTCTCTTTTTTCTCTCTCTCTCTTTTCTCTCTCTCTTCTCTCTGTCTTCTCTCTCTTCTCTCTCCCCTCTCTCTCTCTTTTCTCTCTCTCTTCTCTCTCTCTCTATTTTCTCTCTTCTCTCTCTCTTTTCTCTCTTTCTTCTCTCTTTTCTCTCTCTCTTCTCTCTGTCTTCTCTCTCTCTCTCCTCTCTCTCTCTTCTCTGTCTCTCTTCTCTCTCTCTCTCATACGATGCTATTATATAATCAGTCCACCAAGGCTGAGAAATTTGTGTCATAAAACAATTAGTGTAAAGATTTATTAACTGACAAATACATGTGACAAATAAATGTGTTGGCACATGCCTATATCAGTGCACGTAAACAGACATAAATAAAAATATAAATTATTAGATTAAATGTACAGAAAGGAAGAACGAGAGAGACAAGACGGTGAAGTTAATATAAGGGATTTTAAAAGATGTTACAACTTTACCACATTCTAAAATCTGAGGTTGGTTCCAACATTAAGGATGGGGAGATCGGCCTACAAAACTAATAGTTACACACGCCGTCGACATTACTTTAATTGGTGTTGAATATAAAATGTATCGTATTTGACCTCAAAGTGGAACAAAAATAAAATACAGATTCCTTTAAAAATGTATATATTTATGTAAGTGTAAACTCCACCCCCCCCCCAAACACACTCACAAACCCAGATCACAGTAGTCCTCATCTATTTACCCCGGGCCAAAGGCACCTGATAAAATGCATGAGCCGTTCAATCAAACGTACACGTTCTGTCAACGGTCGAGCCACTGACCCACCCACAATCGAACCCGTCTGAAGCCCCCAATATCGCCCTCGGAAGGTTAGTTTTAAATCTGGCCGAAGTACGTCCACAAACAAGGGCTGTCATTCGATGTATCTTTGTTGTTTAAAAAAAAATAATTAAAAAATAACATTGTTAGTTCATAAATAACAGATACATTCTCCGTAATGACCAACTCATGGGTTAATTCCCTCGTATTAACTGCGGATAGATAAGAGTGGTTTTTTAGAAATCCCTTAAGGGTGATGCAGTCGCTTTGTCATTGGTGGATTCAGAGTTTTCTCGTTTTCCTGCTGTCCTTTGGTCATCCTGATAATGTGGGATGCTGATGAAACTCATCACTGGGAACCACAGGATGAATTTATACCACGTCACCGTCGTCTTCAGCGCTACAGCCCATGTCGTGTTTGACCTGCTCAACGGATTCTCTTTCGTTCCGACCGATCCGTCACCTTTCGCCCCCATGCCCCAAACACACAGCAGCGGTTGGTCTTTCCACCCCGCATCCAAATATTCTTTCTCGGTCGGTCTGTAAGTTCTAGCTCGGTGTTTCTGTCTTAATGCTGTCCTATACAAGTTGGCTTTCTTTCCTGATGACCTTTTTAGGGGCCGTCCATAAAGTACGTCACGCTCCAGAGGGGGGTAGGGGGTGTAAGAAAGTGTGACAGTTTGTGACAGGGGGGAGGGGGGTTTGGCCATCTGTGACGTCACGGCGTTTAGTATTTTGTTAATAAAAACATATTGTTTTCGAAAGTGTGACATACTTTAGGGGGGAGGTCCAAGATTTGTGACAGTTTGTGTCAGGGGGAGAGGGGGGGGAGTTAAAAATGGTCAAAAATAGCGTGACGTACTTTATGGACGGCCCATTATTGCAGTTTGCTTTATCTTAAACAATTTTATGTTATCGACTTGATTTTTTAAAAAAAAATATTTTTTGGCTGAGTATCTGTGCGCATATTTCTTCTTTTCGTTTCTCTGTTGTTTTTCTAGCTCTACTTAAATAGTGTTTCCAAAGTTGATAATAATAATGTTAATGTAATTTAAATACTTGAACTTGTGTTTTATTTATTTGTACTCATGAAGGCATTTGCCAAAACGTTAACTTATATATGTGTCCTTTACTAAAGCTTTAATTTATTGTTTCAATCACAAAATACGTTTGTCAATCATTTATTTTAAGTACCTATAAAGTTGTGTCATTTTTCACACCGGGAAAATGCCATTTCTCATTGCGCAACGTTACTATTTTTAGCCAAGGACCCCGTGAGAAAAATGTAAACACTATGGCTGTTTACGATTAATTTAAATTTAATGGTTAACTTTTGAAAAATCAGCGGGTCTAATTGGCAATATAACCAGCCGAGCTGAACAATCATTCACATGGAGCTGAGGTAACTGGTATGCACAAAACGGTCTTGGCAAGGAATGACAGTCAGTCATTCAATAGTTTAAAGCCAAAATGTCCGTGTAATCGTCAGGAAATTTGTTATTATTTATCGGCCGATATTTAATTATTTTTTTTTAAAATTTTATTTTTTTTTAAATATTTTTTTTTACTTCCAATAATTTGTAGGTGATGCGTCGATTAATCGTTCAAAAATATTTTAATTGTAAAAAAAAATTTAACGATTAAACGAGAAATTAATCGTCAATTTCCGCAGCCCTAGTAAGCACCAAAGTAGAAGTAACATATGTTTGACCAAACAATGTTTCTGTAGTAAAGCTGAAAGCGAGTTCTCTTCTCTTGGCAGAATCCACTGTGTTGATTCAAATCAACGTAGAATTGCAAATGTCTCTTGAGAAAATTCTTTACAGATTACCCGGATATTAATATCTTTCCTCCCGACCCCCCTCGCACCCTTCTTAAAAAAACAACACCAAAAAACACACCAATATTTCTATAAATAGATTTCCGCTATGAAATGACATGGCCTGACTCAAACTACAAGAGGTAACCTAATTCCATGTGTGTGTCTGAGTCAGTGGTTCTTAACCTTTTGAAGTCGGGGAGCACTTTTGATCATGACAAAAATTTGGGGAGCACCAAAATCAAGGAGTAAAAAAAAACAAAAAAATACACATACATAAGACTGTTATTAAAAATAAAACATTATGACATAAGAGTTTAAAATTATAACATGACAAACAAATTTTTAATAAACATAAATTTAATAAGTAAAAAAATAACATTGAGCAAAATTTAATTCAGAAAAATAAAAAGACTTAATGTGAAACCTGAGCTTGACGGTTTTTACACATTTCAGTGATATTAGGCCTAATTTTAGAAATAGCTACCCTCAATTCTTCATCCAAATTATTAAGTGTTGCTCGTTTTTTTAGTTTTTATGTTGGCGACTATCGAGAAACCGAGTTCACACAAATATGATGTTGAAAATTGCAACAAGATTTTAAGTGCCTTCATGGAGAGAGCTGAGTATTCTTCTTGCACAAAGATCCAAAATTCCTCCAGAACCATTTCGGAAAATTTTATTTTAAGTGTACGATCCGATGATAGGTTGATTAATTCTTCTTCTTCTTGGTATGACAACTTACTATTTGATGTATTAACCGTGGCAAAGGGATTACGTATCCAGTCATATGTTTCTACTTTTATTGATGGAAAATAAAATTCAATCTTTTCTTCTAATCAAGTTAAATGCTCTGTTACTGCTGAAATAATTTTGTCGGTAGTGTTATCATTAAGAGAAGGAAAGATATCTACTTTCTTTTTCTCCAACAAACGATTTTTCCAAAAAATAACTTTTTTTTCCCGAAAGGCTGTCAATTTGTCGGTCGATGTTAAAAAATTTTCTTTTCTTCCTTGAAGGCTGGTATTAACACAATTTAAATAATCAAAAATATCAGCTAAATATGCCAATTTAGCACACCAAATGTCATTTTGAAGATATTCCACAAAATCATCCATATTTTCATTTTGGAAAAAGGTCATCAATTCATCCTTCAGTTCTAAGAAACGACGTAACACTTTTCCTCTGGATAAACATCTCACTTCACAATGCAAAAGCAAAGATTCGTACTTGCCTTCCATAGAGATGCAAAGATTTTTAAAGACGCGTATTTTCAAAGGTCTCGATTTTATGAAGTTTACCATATTTACAACTTTGTCTAGCACAGGTTTTAATGCTATTGGTAATGTTTTGGACACCAGAGATTCTCTGTGCAAAAAACAGTGAGTAGATATAATATTGGCGTTTCTTTTCTTGGCGAGAGTCACAAACCCTTTTAATGAGCCCTACCATTGTTGGAGCACCGTCCGTACAAATTCCCACACACAACTCTTATGATATTTTGAATTGTTCGAAATATGAAGAAATAGAATCAAATACATCTTGTCCTGTCGAACGTTCGGTAAGCTCAAGACAGCATAGTCCCCGTTTGGACTACCTATTATAAGCATTTGTTCAGCTCAATCAGATAGAGTAAGTGAGTGAACATTAAATTTTGAGTTTCATAATTTCGCGGAGCACTTGCAACTACCTCGCGGAGCACCAGTGCTCCGCGGAGCACCGGTTAAGAACCACTGGTCTGAGTGGTATAACCGAGTGGGACAGTGCACTTTGTCAATGAAAAGATTATTTCAGAAAATAATTACCGGTAGTAGGCCTACACATTGCAAAATAGAATTCTTAGAAATTCTAAAAATAGCTCCAACCTTTTCAGATTTGTTCAAACAGTCCCTTTAAAAAAAAACAAAAAAACAATCCTTTGAAATATCTAGGGTGGTTATTAATAGAATCCCCAATTAACTGGTTTTGGGTTAGAGGTTATTTTCAGAAAGTTCACAGCGACCTTATTGAAAAAAACACCAGATATTTCAGCCAATCGACGAATCGCTAAGTGTGGAGTCTAGTTGCACAGCAGGATATTTCGAATCAAAAATAGATTCTCAAAATAAAAAAAGGTAGACCTAATTACTAATAGGAATTTTACTTGAACGTATCTTTATTATATTTTATGTATTTGTTGAAAACTTGCTTTTTATCATAGTTGCAAAGGTTAAACTTGTCTCTGTGTAAAAATGGTCCAAATTAAAATACTTGAGTTTGAACCCCCTTTTAAATGGCTGTAGATGCTGACGAAGCAATTGTTTTTTTAAACTAGAATTGTTTCGTTTGAATACGGTCCCTGCAAGAGCCACATTTTTTTTAATGCAGTGTCAACTCAGGTGTCTTTTGAAATCGATAGTTGGATATTCTATAACGTAAAGTTGTATCCCCCGCTAGAGTTAGTCGTCAGGGGAGTGGCTCACCCTGCTGAAGTCAAAGAAGAGATCAGCCCAAGTCATCTCTGGATTACGGATGTCCTAGTGACGTTCTAGTCTGTACCTGTTACCAAGTTAATATGAGCGGCCCAGGGGGGTTGGGGGTGGATCTATGCATTTGATTTATTCATGTCTGTTGCGGGGGCCAAATTCAATGAAGCGGTTCTAAAAATGTAAATTTAATTTTGTCGAAAATAAAACCCGTCTTCTATTGTTTTAAAGTTGACAAAGAAACCTTGTTTGATAAGGAATTTTTTCTTTGTGCCGTCTGTGCATTGTCTTACTATGAAATATTCTGAACGTTAACTGAATTTAGAAATGAGTATTGGATAAATTTGGCGCAAAGAATAGATTTCTAAGAATACATATTTAAGGTTAGTTTTTTAAAGGGGATTTCACAAATTATTTAGTCGATTGCTTAGAAAAAACATTTTCAATTCAAGTAAATGCTGTATCAGTGTGAGAAGATCTGTAGGATTTTATTTTGCCTCAAGCCATGGACCCTTAATCTCTTTGCAACGAAGACGCATGAGACTTTAAGAAACCTTCTGCTCACTGTGGAAGATTTGAATTTATCATTGAGTTTGTTATTTTAGAAAAAAAAATAATAAGTTAATTTTAAAAAATTGACTTTTAGCTATTGCTGTATTTATTCATTTATCAAAGCAGACAGAAAAATACTTAAATAAAGAAAAGTATATAAAATAAAATAATTAATAAATAGCAAAAAAATAATAATTTACAAAAATCTTTGATTTGGTTGAAAGCCTGAGCCTGGGTAAAACTCATGATGAATTTTCTTTTCAAGCTCATTCTTCATAAGTTGTAAAGTTTTTAAAAAATTACACAATACAGCGGATTGAAAGATACCGCTTTAAGGGAATCAATAGCAATTTTCAGAGTAAACAAATTTCGGTCAAAAGATCAACCCCCCCTTCCCCACCACCACCACTCACCGAATGGCGAGTCAATGGCGAAAAAAATCCCTTCTCCCCATTTTAATCAATTTGGTTGGCAATGATTTCTTTTGTATTTTATATTTGGTTGCTTTTTAAAAAATAATTTAGTAATATCATATTGAGTCAATACTTCCTGTGTAAATAACTTGATTGTAATACATAACATTAGTGTTGGCATTGACCTGTATACTTCATTTTTTTAAAGATTAAACTGATATTTAAAAATTTGACAATATACTTTTTTTAAAAAGTTATTTCTCATCAGCAAAGCCAGAGAAGAAAAAAGTGTCACCATAAAAATAAATAGAAATTTTAGGGCTGTTATCGATTATATTAAATTTAATCGTTAACTTTTGAAATTTATGACGTCATTAAACTGAACATTTAAAGGGAAGTAACAAAACAGGTAATTGACTTTTAAAATTTTTTTTATTGAGTTATTTTCCCTGTCTCACAGACATTGAAAATTAAGAATATTTTGAACTAAATTTTTTTGACAATGTGTTGATACTTGATTGGATGTTTGTGCTGAAGGTGGTACGTCAGCGATTTATTTGATCCTTTAAAAGAGAATTGTTTATGGCAGTGAAAACAGTAAACTTTTTCACCATCTTCGACTTTGCCACCCGCAGTTAGCTTAAAAACAAAATCTTTGCTGAACTTTCCAGTTATATGGTTAAATTTAACTGCGCTGATGCTGTCAGCCATTTTTTAGTTTACGTCTGCCGGTCCACATAAGTTAATGAAATAAATTACAATATTACGCAGGAGAAGTTTGTACGTAAAAAAAGATATAAATTATTATTAAATATTAATAATTAGTTATTTATTAATAAAAAATTTTAAAATGTTATAAAATTTTTCTTTAATATTAATCGAATTTTTATCGATTAAAATTATTTTAATCGATAAAAAAATTTAATGATTAATCGAGAAATTAATCGTTAATTTCCGCAACCCTAAAAATTTTTTTAACTATGCAAATTTAAAGTGCTGATTTTTGTTTTTAAGTTGCTGTCTGTCAAGCACTGAGTTTAATGTGTGACTTATGAACTTAAATAAATAAGTTGATTTTTTTTTCTCTGGACAGGCGACTGTTATTAAATCAAATTTGAGTCTGTTGGTTAGAAAATTCATGATTTTTTAAAGCAATTCGAGAAACAATTAAAAGGTAACTTCAATAGGTTTAAACTATGCCCCTGTGTGCTGTAAATGTTTAAAGTATGCCACTATGTGCTGTCAACGTTTAAAGTTTGCCCCTTTGGGCTGTCAATGTTTAACTTTTTTGTGCTGTCAATGTTTAAATTATGCCCCATTGTGCTGTCAATGGGTAAAGTATGCCCCTGTGTGCTGACAATTTAAAGTTAACCCCTGTGTGCTGTCAATGTTTAAAGGATGCCCCATTGTGCTGTCAATGTTTAAAGTATCCCTCTGCGTGCTGTCAATGTTTAAAGTTTGCCCTGTGTGCTGTCAATGTTTAAAGATTTTGTGCTGTCAATGTTTAAAGTATGTCCCTGTGTGCTGTCAATGTTTAAAGTATGTCGCTTTGTGCTGTCAATGTTTAAAGTATGCCCCTTTGTGCTGTCAATGTTTAAAGTATGTCCCTGTGTGCTGTCAATGTTTGAAGTGTTTTGTGCTGTCAATGTTTAAAGTATGCCCCTTTGTGCTGTCAATGATTTGTGGCTTAACTCTAGAATAATATACGTATTTAACAACGTGTATACTTTTAGCTTATACATTGCAAAAGTTTCTTCTTTACAGAAGATCGTTGAGTTCAATGCTTATCCATGATTTATGTTTATTTATTTATTTTATGAAAGTTTTGAATGTTGATGCTATATTGATGCTATGTTGATGCTATGTTGATGCTATGTTGATGCTACGTTGATTTTCTTGGATTGTCCACGCCTGAATACCAGACGGGAAGAGTGATAATTTGTATGTGTTTTTTTCTTGCATACCGATTTACGAAAAGTGTTTTATCCCTATGTCTATCTCAGTTTTGTATTAGATTTTCTTTATGTTGTATTTTCAAATATGAAGGTACTACTTCGTGTATTATTACTACTTTGCTAAGTTTCTTCTATCCTCTAGTTTTTCTATAGTTTTAGTGATTTAACTAATGTTGTTAGTTATAGGATAAGCTCATTTAACGAAGCGTTGGAAAAGTTTGTTATAATAAATAAAGAAAAGAAAAAAAAATCCTTTAAAAAAGGTAGCAATCCAATCCAGCTCCCCTGTTTTGACAGCTAATTGCACGTACATTTCATTGTTTGGTGTGTAAATAGAATTTGATCCCTGTGTTAATTTAATTCGTGAGTTAAAAAATAAACGTCCTGTGATCCCAACGCTTGTGGTTTTGTAAAGAAACGAAAATAGTTTCTTGGTAGGGTTCGGGTCATGATTAAATTAGAACCGTTACGTCGACTGATCAGCCCACTCGACTTGAGGAGTCGGGTGTAACTAATGGGGAGGGGGGAGGGAGGGGAGTGGGATTGAATGGGACCAAAGTTGAGATGAGAAAAAACAGTTAATAGAAATATTTATTTTTTCAATGGCATAGAAAGATATTAATAGAAGGGGGGAAAAACATGGAAATAGAACGTGTCAGCTAGCTTTCAAAACCCCACAGTATCAATGAACAAGAATACGTACCAAGACAGACAACTGGGTCCTGTTCACTGAGGTTTGAGAGGCCTGTCCCCGATATTGAACCACACCAGTGTGACACGGACGTCGCCGATATGACGTCAAAGTTGGGTGTTGAGATAAGTTGTGTGTGCGAGAGAGAACCAGTTCTAACCCGATTTCACCCAAGGTAACTTAACAGTCACTCGCCAATCGCGTGATGTTTTCACATTTAACAAAAATTATATTTTTTTAAAAAAAGAGAAGAAATGTAAACAAATTATAAGTTTCCCACTCTGAGCCTTGTGACTTTTTTAGCTTTTACTTTAGTAAATTTATTGGCACACCAATGCACTAGCACTTTGTGCACTGGCACTATGTGCACTAGCCCTTTGTGCACTGGAGTTTTTGGTGTTGTTCAACATGGTGAGAACCATTCAGGGCGGCTAGAGTTGGTAATTTTGTTTTAAAATTAAGAAACAAAATAAAACCTCATTCATATGTGAGGAGACTTGACGTGATATTCTCATGACGCGACTTTCTTGTGTTGTGTGTGTAAAGGTATAAACGAGTGAGCCCAGGAAGTAGGCGTGGTCAAGGGAGGGCTGGATGGACAAGATTGATGGTGACCTTTTTGTTCCTGTTCGTATAGTCCATACATTTTCCGCCTGTATTCTTTACCCATTCAAGTTTACGCCAGTATCAGGGCGCTTTAAAAAAAATAAATTAAATTTCTAGCTAATCCCCCATGTTGACAGAGAAAAATTATAGCATTAAGTACCTGAAGTTACATTCCTAATGCATTGAGTAACTAACGTTACATTCCTAGAGCATTAAGTAACTGCAGTTACATTCCCGGAGCATTAAGTAATTGTATTTAAATTCCTTCGACTATGTAACGACCCCGATTTATTCGGGCTGGTTGTGTGTGATTGTGTGTGTGTGCGCGTGCGTGAGTGCGTATATGTGTTCTATGGGGTGGTTCGATTTTCGTTTGGTTGAAAAGAAATTCCAGCCCCATAAATGTGTTACCCTAGTAAGTTCTGCTGATGAAACTGAAATGGCGGCAAGTTAAAAATCATATCTGTTTTCCTTCCGAATTTTGTAACTGCCAAAACTTATCAGGAATTTCTACAGTAAACTCATCTTATGAAGATTTCAAACTTTATTTTCACAGTTTTTTTCTTTTTTTAACATAACATAATAACATGGCTATATATTCGCTTTGATCGTCAAATAATTGCTCTCTTGTTCTTTGGCTGTAAGGTTTAAAGAAAAAGATTTGGTATTCACATAAAATTTTAGAGAATGTCAAAGCATTCTTTAAGTATTCCAATAGTTTCTCTGTAAGTAGCCTCTTCAAAGCATTTTAGCACTATAATTTATAATTTCGGGCCATATTGTCGTCATAAATTGCATGTTTCCATAGTAAATAATTCCAAATTTAAAAAAAAATAATAACAACTTTTCAATGTCCCTGGGTCTAACCCTGTGTTTAGTCCTTCGTCTGCCTCTGTTAGTTTTTCAATAGCTGGCAAAGTAACCTCAAAATGGCTCCATGGTTAATTCGCTATTTGGTGTCCTTAAGTCTGTTTGGCTCCGTCCATAAATGACCTCACGCGATTTTGACCAATTTTTAACCCCCTCTCCCCCCTTGTCACACCTCGTCACAAAAAGCTTAGACACCCCCCCCCTCCAAATTGATGTCACGGAGCTGTGGCCCCCCCCCCATTAAAAGCGGTATTTTCTATGTGAAAGTGAGCGCATGTTTCAAATCACTTTATTGTCATTACCACGTTTTTATTAACTCGCTTTCGTTCCTGTGGCATTGTTTGTTTGTGTGTCTGTCCAAGATCTTTCAAATCTACCAACGTACAATTAAACCACTTCTGATGGTCCTAGAGAGCTCAAACTTTTACCACAGATAGATCTTGGATGACAATACATTTTATTAAAATTTCAGATCGATTGAATGTACCGTAATTAAATTAATGCATTTCTTAGTTTATCTTTATATAAGCCTCTGTACCCGCCTGCCTTAGTTTAATTTCACATGAGGAGTTCACCCCGTGACCTCATCGCTTTGTTATTAAACGTTGGGCGGGCGCTGATGAGGTGTTAGGTAAAATAAATAGAGGTAAAAACATATTTTTAAAAACCACGTTTTTATTAGTGGACTAAAAATAATAAAATAAATAAAGGTTTACAAAAATGATTTTTAAAAACTACGTTTTTATAAGTGGACTAAAAAGAAGAAAATAATTTAAAACTTATGAGACATGATCATTTCTAAGACCGGAAAACGTCATAAATCATTCGGTCATTGGGCTATTTTTAGAGTCAGGTCAAACCTTTTCAGAAATGTCCATTACAACAGTGTATTTTGATACATTAATCTCACTAAAAACAATCTTCTAGGTGCAATTTTTTGTGCAAAAAAATATTTCTTTACACTTATTTTTGCAGCCGACAAAAATAATTAAAATGTCGAAGACTTAAAACTTTAATAAATAAGCCCTAAAATAATTTAAATTATTAAAAGATGAGTGTAAGCGTTCGTTCGATAGTCGTAACTACGGTAAACACTAGTCCTAGCGTAGTCAATTATTAACATATATGTATTTTAATATTATTTTCCTTGGTCCTTGCCTTATAAAATATATGCCTTGGTATTTATTAGTAATAAACTTACACTAAGATTATGACTTTAATCATAAAGAATAAACTTCATGGACGAACGAGCAACTAGAACTAGTTACTACTAACTTATTACTAGAGCCTCAGTCAGAGCAGATGCAGAGTCACTGATTATAATTCATTTACATAATTCATGCTCACAAGGACGTTCCATTTCGCATAATATAATATTACATAATATAACCATCTATTGATATTTTAATTTAAATAAATAAGCCTAAGCATTTATTTAAGATGAGTGAAAGTGTAAGCGGTCTTTACAATTTGCAACACTAGTACTAGTGACTAGTGCTAACAAACTTATATTTAATATAAATTGTTTTCGTTGGTTCATATAAATTATATATGCCTTAGTATTTATTAGTAATAAACTTACACTAAGATTATGACTTTAATTGTAATTACATCATTAGTTTTAGAAGTAAATAGTATGAATGAATAAAATTCTCGGACGAATGAGCGAATGATTATGAACTAAAAATTATAAAAGTATAGTCTGTATATTTACATATTAATATTAAATTCACTCTCGCAAGGAAGCTCTATTTCGCATTATTATAATATATCAAATAATATGACCTTATATTTTTCTTTAAAATTCTATAAAATCAAGCTTTTGAACAAGTTTTAGATAATTTCAATGTGCGCATTCCCTCTAAAAGTTATGAATAAATATTAACTACTTGGCCTTACGGCACCTCAGGTGGTGACCTAGTTATAGATCGAGTCTATTATTAGACTTCCGGTAAATAATGACCAACCCTATATGACTAAAAACGTCGGGCGGGTGTTTGGTATAAAAATTAAAGATTTCTAATTTAGAAGGCAAAAGAGAGATCTATAAGTGAGAGAATGAATGAACCGCATATGTTAAACCACATAAGCGCCCGCCCCACGTTTTTAGTCATATTAGGTTGAAGTACTTAAACTTATAAGTTTTAAATTATTTTCTTCTTTTTAGTCCACTTATAAAAACGTGGTTTTTAAAAATCATTTTTTTTACCTTTATTTATTTTAGTAGTTATGTAGTGTAAGGCTGCACTCTAATATCGTAACACGCGTGAATCCACGTAAAACGTCATAAAATAAATAGTAAGAAATGGAATATTTAAGTGGAACTTTGATTTAAAGTAGCGTGTTTTGACGTGACATCACAATTCTTAAACTCCCTCCCCCTCTCGTCACAAGTTGTCACCCTCCCCCTAGGTGCGTGACGTCATTTATGGACCGCCCCTTTATCTCCTGGCACATAGAAGCATTCGATTTTTTCCAATGGTGTATGAACATGGAAAATAAAAATATATTTTTAACAGTAGCTTCTTGGTAAATGGAAGGATCTTGACCAAACTTGGTACATAAAACTTTGATGGCCCATATTAAAATTCTATAGGGTACTTATAGGGTCTCCATCATGATCCACATTGGAATTTTCAAACCTTTTGAACTTTACATCTTGCACCATTTTGGCCCGGTGCCCTTAATGTCATTTTAAAAAATATATTTAAGCTGAATACTTAATATTTTAGTCACTGATAGCAATGAAACTTCATACATTTGTTGAGTACACTCCCGCCAAGGATTAAGGCTGCAATGTATGATTCTCGATCAAATCTGGTACATAATATTTTGCTGACATATATAGGGCATTGAAATACTTTCTTCCAATAGTTAAGCAGGTTTCATTATGAAATTCTATTCGCGTAACGGTCTTAGCGGTCGACAACGTTTGCCATGCTATATTTTATTATTTTTGACCCCATCTTCACGAAATTTGTTAAGCGGTTTCCCTGCGCTAAACGAAACTCATGAACGTACTTATTTCGTTGATATGACGCCAATGTCAGTCGCCATATTGAACTTTTCCATCGGTCTTTGTTACTTATGGTTATGGTTGCATCTTCCAGTATTGGTACGGAGTATCCCAACACTTTTCCGCTGCAGAGAGCGGGTATTTTGCTAGTTATATACATATTTTTCTTCTCTTGACAGTGCCCCAATCACCACTGTAACACTTGGTACGACTTTACGGACACTTAAGTTACATCACACGTAGGCACGCATCTATTGAATTGAAACTACAAGCATTATGGGCGGTGGGGTGGGAAGGGAGTGGGTACTCAGTGGCGTAGTCTTAAAAACATTCTTTATATGAGTGCAAAGAAGTGAACAGTTGCGGGTGAAATAGTTGCAGTATTAATTCAACACTGCTTATTGGGATGTTGTGGGGGAAAAAAAGGAAAATAACATTTTTTTAAAAACCTTTTTTAAAAAAAATATTTCAATAAGATTTTTTTTAAAAAGAATGTTCCAGGTTGTGAAAAATTCATTTTAAGGGAAATACAGGCATTTATTTTTAAATACCTTATATTAACTTCACCGCCGTCTCTGTCTTGGTTGGGCAAGCGGAAAAACAAAAGTAAAAAATAACCCACTTCCCATGCTGTTAAGGATCTGAAATTTTGTACATAGTCTCGTGTCACCAAACAATGCATTGTAACAAAATTTCAGATCGATCGAATTTACGGTAATCAAGTTAATGCACTTTTAGTTTGTCTCTATGTAACTATAGGTAATTCAATTTCCTAGTTTTGTTCGGGTCCCGTGCCACTTGAGTCGCTCACGCATGCCATCGGTGACCACACCTCCCCCTCCCCCCCCCCGGGTTTTACCGTAAAGGGGACTTAACTCAGTTTCAGTCTGTAAATGTTTGTCGCGATGAGTTCTGTTTTATATATAAGGGATTTATAGTCAAAAACTTTGTTTTTACGGGTTTATTTAATTAAATCGCTTATATTAACTTCGAAATCTTGTATCTCTGTCTGTCGTCATCTCTCTCTGTCGTTCGCTGGCGGGCGGAAAAACTAAAGTAAAAAATGACCCACTTTCCGTGATGCCATCGAGATGAAGTTTGGCACATAGACTCGTGTCACCTAACAATGCATCGTATCAAAATTTCAGATCGATCGAACGTACCGTAATTAAATTAATGCATTTTAATTTATCTCTTTATGACATATTATGTAATTTAAACTCACGGTTTGTTATTGTTTTTCTTTCACGTGCCAGTTCAGTTCACGCGTTGAGGCCACCCGTCGATGTCCACACCCCTCCCGTCCCTTCCCCCTGTTTTAAAGCCAGGGGATTACACTCAGTGTCAGTCTGTAAATGTTTGTCGCGTTTGAACGTAATCAATACTTTTAGTTATGTCTCATATATAAGGGATTTCTAGTCAAAAACTTTGTTTTTACAGGGTTGTTTTATTGTTCGTTTCTTTCACCTCAAAAATTAAAATACTAATTTGTTATACAAATAAATTATGAATTATTAATCATCTTTTAAAATTCTTATTTGAGTCCATATTAACTCTGCCCCACCAACGCATATATATTCAAATGTGCTGAAATAATGTTATTAGTAGTGTTAAACTAGAAAACATGCTAAAGTTGCTGTACGTTTAGAACTCAAGATTGAAGTTTCATGGATCATATTTCAAACATTGAAATAAATAAGTAAATAAGTCTGTTGTTTATTATAGAAAATTCAAGGGCAGTCAGTGGCGTAGCTAGGGATTTTGGGGCTCCCGGGTGGGCTTGGTCTCTTTTTTTTTGGGGGGGGGCTGCATTTTGACATTCGACATCATGGTGGCCCTGGAGGACTTTCAAATTTGGAAACCCCTCCCCCTCCCTTAGCTACACCATTGAGGGCAGCACCCTTAAGGGTTTCATTCGAAAGGGTAAAAAAGGGGGCGCCCCGGGCAATATAGTCTGACATCTGTGGTTGCGAGGTGCCCCAAAATACATGTATTTAAAATTCAAATAAATAAATATAGTTGCAGTTATGGAACAGATAAAAATTCGTATTAAAAGGTATGATGGGTAGGGTGAAGAAAAGAGATGATAGATGGGGGCAACTTTAAAGAGATGATAGATGGGGGCAACTTTAAAGAGATGATAGATGGGGTCATCTTTAAAGAGATGATAGATGGGGTCATCTTTAAAGAGATGATAGATGGGGGCATCTTTAAAGAGATGATAGATGGGGTCATCTTTAAAGAGATGATAGATGGGGGCAACTTTAAAGAGATTATAGATGGGGTCATCTTTAAAGAGATGATAGATGGGGGCATCTTTAAAGAGATGATAGATGGGGGCAACTTTAAAGAGATGATAGATGGGGGCAACTTTAAAGAGATGATAGATGGGGTCATCTTTAAAGAGATGATAGATGGGGGCAACTTTAAAGAGATGATAGATGGGGGCAACTTTAAAGAGATGATAGATGGGGTCATCTTTAAAGAGATGATAGATGGGGGCAACTTCAAAGAGATGATAGATGGGGGCATTTTAAAAAAAAATTTGAGGGAGGAGCAATAGCGTCAATGCTAAAAAACATGTACTAACTTTCTCAACCCCACCCTTTTTTTGTAAATGGAAACATGAAGATCACGCCTCTGATCGGTTTCAGGAATTGCTTACACCCCGCCCCCTTTAACTGATAAATAATCTGAACTTATTTTATTTCAATCCAAGTGGATTTTATTCAGTCCACATTTCTATTAATTTCAATGACCCCCCCCCCTTTTTTCCCCCTAAGTTACACTGAGCAAATATGACAACCAGGATTTTAAAAAATATATATACATAATTAAATACGCCACGCTTCATTCATGAAAAACTTTAGAATATAAAACCAGAAAAATGCGGACAGGACTGGATTCGGACACCATGGCCTTGCAGGCCTCGTACTTGGTCCTAAATATTCCTAGTTGCCCCGTGTCTGTCAGTTTTGTGATGTGGATCCTGCCATAAGCGTGTCAACCCATCCTCGTAATGAATTCATTTAAGAATATTTTTTTTAAACTTGGGATTAAAATTATTATTTTTTAAAAATTAAGTCAACTTAATTATTGGTGCATATAGGTGGGTGGTACCATTAAAATTCAACGTGAATTTACAAGACTGAATTTGTTTACCAGATATTGACCGTACAAAAAGAAACTTGAATCTAATATATTTATATTTTGTGTAAATTCGTGCTTGCACTAAATTTAGCCATGCGTTTCCAGAAATGCTTTGAAATCCTCAAGAAGAAAGCCCAAAGGTAATTTATGTATATTATTCACCAAATCAAGAGCAAGCGGTGTGCAAATAAGCACGACGAATGACCCTCGCTGGGGTCGACCAGTCAGTTTATGATTGGCAAGCGGGGGTGATGGAGAGAGGGCAAGTCTCGAGATCAACAATGCTTTTTGTGTTTATTTGCGTTGCTCCTTCTCAGAATAACTTGTGATTTGTAGTGTAGGTGTTATCACGTTGGCCTTACACGCTTAGAATCCTGGGTTCAACCCCTAGCGGGTAAACAATTTAATTTTTAATGTTTAAAATTGTTTATGTTTGTGCCCGTTCTTCTCCCCCTTTTTGCGAACATGGCTGACCCTCGCTAGGGTTGGCCAATCACAGTTTAAGGTTGGCAAGCTAGGGTGGTGAAGGGTGGGTGGGGGGCAGGTAGATAAACGCAGTGCGAATATGTCAAGACCAAAAATGCGTCGGTTGTTTGAGTGAAAAGGGAGAGACGTGGCTCTGTTATCCTGGGCCATGCACCACAGTGTTTCCCTTGTCAGGAAGTTAGCAAAACTCTCGTGCTGAATGGATGACGCTTTAGTCTTGTATGATGATAAAAAGTGTTTTATAGATAACATTAAAGTAGATTTAAAATTTCCTTGTTGTGTGTTGCTTTCACCCCCACGACACACTTTTCTACACGACGTAATCATGTAATGGAATCCCCAGGGAAAAGAGCCCGACCAAGAAACACTTGGCGCCGAGATGTGGAGACAGATCGAGAGGTTTGGCCATAACTGGAAGATGCTGGAGAGACTTGCCCAGGACTGAGGTGGCTTGAGGACCCTTTCAGGCGGTCTACGTCCTTGGAAGGGTTGCAGACGTCGACGGTGATCGATTGCTTCTCCTCGTGGACGAGAGGGCGGTGGTAGACGACGTCACCTAACGTTTCAGAGATTGGTGGATGCAGTAGCGAGGAAACTACAGGTGCTGGGGTCATGGTTGAAAGGCCATGGATAGGATGGAATGGAAGACAGTTGCTGAGCAAACCAGGGGCCCGCAATGGCTGTAGTGCCTATCATGATGATGATGATGATAGTAAATTGCTTTTAGAATTCTATTTGATGCATCACTTGTATATCAATGGTTTTAATTTATTAAAACTAGTTACTTGGTTAGCCGGCTTAATGCCATTAACAATGGCTATGTTTAAAGGTTAGAACGACAGAAATAGCTGGGGGGGGGAGCATAATTGATTTACGCTCAAAAATTTTGATAATCGAAACTGAACTGTACGACTGACCTAGATTTTGGTCTCGACCTTGCTATGCGGTGGCTAACCGAAGATCTGTCGGCCAATAAATAATCAAACGGCTACAACGACCTTTCGCAACATTTGTTATCAGCAGGTGGTGATCTTTTGCATAACATACGCTGTAAACGTTCGGATAAAACGTTTGCACGTAAACCATCAGATTTAAGGTGACCTACGATCGACACATGCCATCGGCCTGGTAAATGCAGTTAATGGTTTTCTCTTGTTGGGGACCTCCCAGGTCATTGAACCCGTGGTTTGATAATCTTGGGACATGGTGATCCTGAGGTTCTATTTTTTTTTAAATACTTTTTTTTATCCATGAAATGACGTAACTTTGACACACATTCTCGCATCACTGCTTGGCAACATTGAAACACATTGTTGAAACGACATACGACACACGAGAAATGCGAGGATAGCCTTGCAAGTCAATGACACCCTAAAAATGACAGGGTCGCGCCGAGAGAAGAAAAGTCGTCTATTGCAAATCGAAATCCGCGTTAAAAAATAGTTATCCGTTCGCTATACTATGTCCGGTTAGATCTTGAATTTGGTCTGATGTTATAAAATAATAAGTAGCGCCATGTTGGTATTATCTGGTTCAACGAAATCCTACTTCTTTAGTGGAAGCCTAACAAAAGTGAGAGGTTATCTTAAGCTACCATCAAATCGGAACCGTATGTATACAATTTCCTAAACTTATTTAGTAAAATTATAATTTTAGACTGAGGCAAATGCCTAACTTGGTTGGTTAGAAAAAAGAAAAAAAAAGAAATGAAAATTTTCACAGTAAAAAAACATAAAAATAAAAATAATAATAAAAAGTTTTTTTACTCCCATTCGAAGCTTCTCAAATCAGTAGAGCGAGTTTTTATTTATATTTATTTTGAATATTGTCTGTTTAAGCTTAGAGTTTTAAAATGTTAATATTGAACACATTTTTCATGATGGTACAATTTATTACTTCATTTTTAATGCTGCTTTTCAAGAGTATGTTAAGTTCTCGACCAATTTATAATTAATGTAACTATCCGACACCTCTAGACACAACGTCGTATTTTAATTCAGCCCCCTGCATAAATAATCTTGATAGTTGTATAAAACCAGATGCGATGTGAGCACAACTTCGTATAATTGTCTCACTTCCAGAAATTAAAAGCGGATTTGTAAGCCAGTGTTTAAATACGAACCCGATGTGATTGTAGCTTTGATATGTATTTGACACCTTACATCCGGGCTCTTCAGACGTGTTGAATATACCTGTCCTTGAGGTGAAAAAGTTGTTTTTTCTTTTTTAAATTTCCCCTACCCCCCCCCCTTTTTTTTTCAACGGGAATTCGAATAGGCTCTTACATTTTACAATCACAAAGAGAGCCAAACAAGAGGGATAATTCACTTCAGGGCCGTCTGTATTGGGGCGACCTCTTGGCATTGGCTTAGATTTCTACCAGCAGGACTCTCGTGCCACTTACATTCGATTATACGAATCTTCACTGTCTGCTCTAAATCGGATGGACAGCTATGTTGGCCACGGGTCGGATGGACAGCTATGTTGGACACGGGTCGGATGGACAGCTATGTTGGACACGGGTCGGATGGACAGCTATGTTGGACACGGGTCGGATGGACAGCTATGTTGGCCACGGGTCGGATGGACAGCTATGTTGGACACGGGTCGGATGGACAGCTATGTTGGACACGGGTCGGATGGACAGCTATGTTGGACACGGGTCGGATGGACAGCTATGTTGGACACGGGTCGGATGGACAGCTATGTTGGCCACGGGTCGGATGGACAGCTATGTTGGACACGGGTCGGATGGACAGCTATGTTGGACACGGGTCGGATGGACAGCTATGTTGGACACGGGTCGGATGGACAGCTATGTTGGCCACGGGTCGGATGGACAGCTATGTTGGACACGGGTCGGATGGACAGCTATGTTGGACACGGGTCGGATGGACAGCTATGTTGGACACGGGTCGGATGGACAGCTATGTTGGACACGGGTCGGATGGACAGCTATGTTGGCCACGGGTCGGATGGACAGCTATGTTGGCCACGGGTCGGATGGACAGCTATGTTGGCCACGGGTCGGATGGACAGCTATGTTGGCCACGGGTCGGATGGACAGCTATGTTGGCCACGGGTCGGATGGACAGCTATGTTGGCCACGGGTCGGATGGACAGCTATGTTGGCCACGGGTCGGATGGACAGCTATGTTGGCCACGGGTCGGATGGACAGCTATGTTGGCCACGGGTCGGATGGACAGCTATGTTGGACACGGGTCGGATGGACAGCTATGTTGGACACGGGTCGGATGGACAGCTATGTTGGACACGGGTCGGATGGACAGCTATGTTGGCCACGGGTCGGATGGACAGCTATGTTGGCCACGGGTCGGATGGACAGCTATGTTGGCCACGGGTCGGATGGACAGCTATGTTGGCCACGGGTCGGATGGACAGCTATGTTGGCCACGGGTCGGATGGACAGCTATGTTGGACACGGGTCGGATGGACAGCTATGTTGGACACGGGTCGGATGGACAGCTATGTTGGACACGGGTCGGATGGACAGCTATGTTGGACACGGGTCGGATGGACAGCTATGTTGGACACGGGTCGGATGGACAGCTATGTTGGACACGGGTCGGATGGACAGCTATGTTGGACACGGGTCGGATGGACAGCTATGTTGGACACGGGTCGGATGGACAGCTATGTTGGACACGGGTCGGATGGACAGCTATGTTGGACACGGGTCGGATGGACAGCTATGTTGGACACGGGTCGGATGGACAGCTATGTTGGACACGGGTCGGATGGACAGCTATGTTGGACACGGGTCGGATGGACAGCTATGTTGGACACGGGTCGGATGGACAGCTATGTTGGACACGGGTCGGATGGACAGCTATGTTGGACACGGGTCGGATGGACAGCTATGTTGGACACGGGTCGGATGGACAGCTATGTTGGACACGGGTCGGATGGACAGCTATGTTGGACACGGGTCGGATGGACAGCTATGTTGGACACGGGTCGGATGGACAGCTATGTTGGACACGGGTCGGATGGACAGCTATGTTGGACACGGGTCGGATGGACAGCTATGTTGGACACGGGTCGGATGGACAGCTATGTTGGACACGGGTCGGATGGACAGCTATGTTGGACACGGGTCGGATGGACAGCTATGTTGGACACGGGTCGGATGGACAGCTATGTTGGACACGGGTCGGATGGACAGCTATGTTGGACACGGGTCGGATGGACAGCTATGTTGGACACGGGTCGGATGGACAGCTATGTTGGACACGGGTCGGATGGACAGCTATGTTGGACACGGGTCGGATGGACAGCTATGTTGGACACGGGTCGGATGGACAGCTATGTTGGACACGGGTCGGATGGACAGCTATGTTGGACACGGGTCGGATGGACAGCTATGTTGGACACGGGTCGGATGGACAGCTATGTTGGACACGGGTCGGATGGACAGCTATGTTGGCCACGGGTCGGATGGACAGCTATGTTGGCCACGGGTCGGATGGACAGCTATGTTGGACACGGGTCGGATGGACAGCTATGTTGGACACGGGTCGGATGGACAGCTATGTTGGACACGGGTCGGATGGACAGCTATGTTGGACACGGGTCGGATGGACAGCTATGTTGGACACGGGTCGGATGGACAGCTATGTTGGACACGGGTCGGATGGACAGCTATGTTGGACACGGGTTTTCCTGATGTCTTCCCACCCGTTTATTTATAAGTTTCAGGATTACGCTTCTGACTAAAGCCTATATTGTTTACGTGTTGTGTCAAGTTGACAGACCGACAATATTCCTGAAAGTGATCCCGGCTGTACAGTTATCTTCAAATTTGAGAACGCCATACTTTCAAGGCTTCAAGTGTGAGTGTGTGTGTGGGGGGTATCTCTCTTGTGAGATGATAATACCCCCCCCCCTTTTGTTCCAGAACCGTTGAATAGTCCGGCTAAGTCCCAAGCTGACCAAACGCATTCGTCAGCAGTAAATTACTGAGAATCCTCATTTCCGGTGTTTCACAGCCTTAAACGCCAAATCCTTTGCCCAACTTCATACTGTCCGGATGAAAAGGTCCTAGCTTTCTTGCATTTAAGAGCCATTTCGTGCAAGCTTTCACTTTGGGTTAATCTTGGTGACAAACTTGTAACTAAGAGTAAAGTTTGGGGGGGGGGTGTAAAATCTCATTTCAACGATCAATCCCTAACATTAATCAAGATTAATTTTATTAAGAATGAACGATAATTTTCTTGGCTACCTTGGAAATAAATATGAAATATTAGCCTTGGTGGTAAAGTGGATCTTTTGGAAAATTCATCTTGGCTAAAATCTGTATTTTTCGTACATATGATCTGTTCGCATACAGATCCTATCTGTTTTTCAAAACTGGAAGCAACTACAAACTAATTTTTTTTAAAAAATAGCATCAATGATCATGGTGTCTTTGCCTTTTCGCATTAGATAAGCGCTTTATTGCTATATGAAACATCAACATGTTGCATCTTTACGCGTTATTTGTCGGTTTGTCTGTTCATTTTTTTTACGCTTACCGGGATAGGTGTCTTAGCATTTTTTTTATTTCTCGTTTTTAGGGTTCAGCTTATCATCATTTTCTTGGATTTGGATCAGGGAATTTCCTTTCGTTAACTTTCGTAGAGAGTAGAGAAGCTCGGATTAGTGACGAGCAGGGTGGGCACCACAAAGGACCATCCCCCTACCAGTAGGCAGTCAACTTATAACTATTCAAAGATCTTTTGTAACGAAAGTTTTTAAGTTCATCTTCTCAGACTTTGTGCCAGAAAGTTGTCAATTTCGTTAAAGACACGAAGTCCCGGTGCATCATTCGGGTGCTTTATAACTAGTACAAAAATGTCCTCTATGTTATGTGTTACTTGATGTAGATTCTTCAGAAGTTAGCAAACAGAGGACCATCGGCCTCCAGATGTTCTGAGATCATGCGCAATATTGTTTTAAAATATTAATTACGCCATAATATTAAAAACTACGGTATTAAACTGTGAAAATTGAACAGTTACAAACTATCAGCGTGTTTACAGTCATTGCCGTGAGTCACTCTATAGAGATCTTTTTAAAAATATATATTTTGAAAAAAACCTTTGGTAGTAAGCCATGCGTTAAATGAATAATAGCATACAAGATTATTTTTGTCTAAAGCAGAATAGCGGCTCTCAAACAAATACTTCTGGGGGCGTGTTCTAACTGACTTCCTTTCAAATTCTTGATGCGTTGCATAGGTTTTTTGTTGTTGAAATAATAACAAACAAAATTTTATACAGAATCGCCTGGGACTCAGTAATTTTGGAGACACTTTGAAAAATTATGACCTGAAAGGCTTTTTTGCGGCGCATTCTTATCTTTATTCTATTACGTTTTTATTATATTTTAAATTTCTCTTTTCATCAGAGTTTGAATTCCCATAAGTGTCTCTTTTTTTCTTCTTCTTTGCTTACTGGTAAATATAAGCACTTGTGCAATTGTAAATGATTATTTTCACTTATACCTTCTATAAAACCGTGATGTCCATACAAATAATATGAGAAGCCTGAGCCTCGATTCTCTTGAGAAGACATTTACACAGAAGTTCAGAAAGGTCGAAATGGGACGGTGTCCCAGTTTTGAAATCCCACCAAGTTAAATCTGGCCAAGGTGAACTCGATGCTGGACATGCCACAGTCGTTCACAGCTACGTCTGCGGGCGGAAGGAAGTGGAGGGAATGAGCAAGGGCCTTGTTAAAGGAAATTTCTAGACTATTCACCCTACCCTCAGCTCAACCCTAATTAATATTACCCCGGGGGGGGGGAGGGAAAATGTTCATATAACACAGCCGGTGGTCGGCCTAACACAGCGGTTCTGTCAATTTTAAAGCTTCTGGACCTTCGGTAATTGAAACAAAATTAACCAAGGATGTTATCAAGAATTTCTGTAAATGGGTTCGAAACGGATACTTGATTATAGTCTTTCCGCACAAACTTTATGTGCAATGTATTTATCTAGTTGAGTAAGTAAATATAACATATGAATGATTGTATATCAGTTTTCATTTGTTCATCTTTCAAATGTGTTGGAAAACTTCAAATCATATTTTTATTTTTCATATAAAGAGGTGTTTGAGTTTTTAAATCCTGTATATTAACTCGTGGCGTCTTGGTTGATTGATTGTTTGCCGCAAAAACTTTGGATCGATGTTTTAACCCACTTCCCCGTATGCTAGCGAGCGGAAATTTTGCAGACAGACTCGTGGCGACGATAAAAATGATTTATCAAAATTTTCAGATCGATCGAATGTACTGTAATTAAATTACTGAATTTTTAGATATTCTCTATGTATCTCAATGTAGCATGTCAATTTTTGTGCTAGACTGTCGCGGTGCGTATTATATTGAACAACCTTTTTGATATTTTCATGTCGCTCGGGACGGTGCGTATTATATTGACCATACCTTTTAAAAAATATATTCCCGATATGTAAATGTTTATGCTACCCTGTCGCGTGGTGCTCATTATATTAAACATGTTTTTATAACCCCTTTCCCGTGATCAAATTGAGCTGACATTTAGCAGGCAGACTGTAGTAGTTTTTTTTTAAATTTACTATAAATCCTTTATATATATAATTTTTTGGATTTTTGGATTGTCGTGCGTTGCGTATTATAATGAACATTTGTTATATCTCGTATATAAAGATTTTATAGTCAAAAACTTTGGGTTTTTTTAAACGTTTTTTAAAATTTATTATTAATGCTCTTTACGTTATACTCTTTAGTTTAGTTGAGTAACTTGTTTTCTTTAATTCCCTGTTATCCGAACCTCATTTTAATCCATTTGAAAAAAATGTGTATGTGGGGGGGGGGAGTGTTTTATTCTTGTGGTTTCCAAAATTCTAATTGTGCCATATCATATCACAAGACATGCAGCAGTATTATTAACTATTATAAATAGAAATATATTGGAGAGAACTTTTCAAAAGTTTAAAACAAAACGTGTGTGTACTTCACGGACCGCGGGCCGATGTTTGACTTGATTACTAAATAACAAATTGCACACGCTCAGTGTCCCTGGATCTGAATGACGAGAGTGATAAAGAGCAATATAGTTTTAGTGTTATCCTTCTGTATCTGCAAAAGTATGTGCCTTTTCAATTTTCAGAAGACTCTTTACTGGAATTGCAATTATTGTTCCTTGCATTTAAAGTATAAACATGTTTTTATTTTAAAAAAATTATGACCATAAAAATAATAACGTCCAATTTTTCAATAAATGTTCTTTGTATTTTTTTTAAAAATTACATTGCAGTGGTGATTTTTTAGTCACAATTTTTTATTAATTCCCATGGAGATTTTAAAACATGTTAGAACCCCTGGCTTGGTTCACACTGTGGTCGGCCCAAACAAAAACAATTATTACTCCCTCCAGCCAATTGTAACTGGAGAGATTTCAAGAGAATGATCCTAAAAATACACAATTTCACAAACCACCGAAAAACAATCGTTACATTATATTCCGCTCAGTTTAGGTCGTTGGGGTTAACCTATTTTATTGATTGCTGTGTGGAAATAAAGTTAGTTCTAAGAACGTGTAAACGCTAAAGCTCACTAGACTAGAAGTGTATATTAACTTTAATCCCAATAACATTACTTTAATTGATTTCCCAAATATGTGGAAAATTTTAGAGGGAAACAAATCATAATGTACAAATCTTAGAACAGGGGTGCAATAAAAATAATAATATGATATCAAACCCAACTTTATTCCTCGATTACAAATCCTGGTATTTAAAAAATAATTAAAAATTTCTCTGAGATTCAGCTTTTTGTTTTGTAATCCCCATTTAAAGCGTTTTTACAAAGAAAATAAATATAACATTAAATATAATACATATTATATATATATATATATATATATATATATATATATATATATATATATATATATATATATATATATATATATATATCATATAATATATTGGGCTATATAACCAATGGACTAAATACACTAAAGAATCTAAAAATTTATGGTTCCAATATATCATGAAAAGAAAATGTTCGTATATGTTTCTTTTGTACGGACAATCTCGCCCAGCCAGGGGCGGATTAAGACTGCACGGGGCCCCTGGCTGCAATTCAAACTGGGGCCCTATCCAGCCAGTGTACCTTTAGATAAAATGATTTCTAGCAGCTAATATAAGACTGTAACTTGTAAATATTCATCCAAAATGATTATTCGTGAAAAAAAACGAATTCGAAGAAATAACTTTTTGCCGGTATCCTAAAATTGAGTGTAAAAGACAATTTATAAAATTAAAAAACACATGAAAAAAAAATTCATACCCCACCCTGGGATCGAACCCGCCACCGCTTGCACCACAAGCCTTAGTACTTCACATTGGGCTACGGGAGTTCATTTAGAGTTGTCAATTTAAAATATATTTATAATATTCTTTAATAATTTTTGTTAATTGAGCCTATCAAATCAGGTTTTTTGACTGCTAAGACTATCGTGTGGGAAAAGAGATCATTTTAATAGATAAGATTTTATGAATTTATCATATTTTCAGCAATTCATGTATACATTTGTCCACATTTATTATAAAATATGCTAAGTTTGGGGGCCCTAAATCATCGGGGGCCCCTGGCTTTAGCCCGTTCAGCCCCCCCTTAATCCGCCATAGCGCCCAGCAATTTACAAATAAAAATGTTGTGAGAACCCTTCACCGAAATAAGCCACTGGTTTCAAATTTAAGGTTAGATATAGTTCAATGTAATTAAACCAAAAAAACGCTTGGAGCTGCGGAATTAAACATTAACAATTATAAATAAAACATAAGAAAACATGTATAAATTATCAATAAACCCGTAAGAAGGCAGTGACATAATGCATATAAGACTTTAAATCAGTGGTTCAATAGTGGTCCGTACGGACCCCCAGGGGTCCCCGGTACCATTCAGGGGGTCCGTTGAAAATTAAAATTGATTTGGGGGTCCCTGAATAGTGTCAGGGGGTCCGCGCAAGGTTTAATATAAAATAATAACACTGCGGTCAATTTCTATTATTATGGAAATTAAAATAAATAATAATAAATAAATAAAATTATCGTTTCGACTAATTAAATACTGTCTTAGGTGTTATCAGTCATGGAGTACAATGGGTTGGTTTTTTTTAACCTAGAAAAGGTAGTAGAACTGAGGTAATTTCCACAACTATAACCAATCAAAATACTTGGTTTTTTGAAAAATCAAGCTTGATGCGTAAGACATGCGAATTCCAATAAATAGGTCAGAAAAACAATATGTTAACTAGAATCTATGAGGGTTGCAAGGTAGGGTTTTTTTATGTGTCGGGGGTTATATTTATCTAAATTGTATCCTATCATCAAATTTTTTTTTAAATCCTTTATATTAACTCGTGGTGTCTGCGGCCGACCGACCGACCTTGCTTGCTTGCTTGCTTGCTTGCTTGTCGCCAAAACTTTTGATCGATTTTTAACCCACTTGCTCGCAAGATAGCGAGCTGAAATTTTGCAGGCAGTTTCGTACCGATGATAAAAACAATGTATCAAAATTTCAGATCGATCGCATGTACCGTAATTAAATTATTTATTTTTTAGATTATTTTTTTTATTCCTATGTATCATGCTATTTTTTGAGATAGAGCGTCGCGGTGCGTATTATATTGAACATCCTTAATGTCGCGCAATAAGGTGCGTATTTTATTGACAGCTCTTTTTATAAACATATTCCTGATCGGTGCGTATTATATTAAACATGTTTTACGACACAACTTCAATTTTGTATTTCTGGATGGTCTGGCGCTGCGTATTATAATGAACATTCTTTTAGTTACTGCTCGTACATAAAGGATTTATAGTCAAAAACTTGGTTTTTTACGGGTTTTTCTTATTTTCAATTGGGCTTTACTGCCGCATTCCATTGAAAACGTGAATTATCATTAACAGAGGTTTGTTACAACAGATAAGATAATGAGTGAGCCCAGGGCTGGATTTAGACTTGATGGGGCCCTTAGCTATTTGAGACATAGGGGCCCTTTTGAAGTCCAGATATTCTGTGTCAGTGCAAACAATGGAATTCTCTAACATTAAACATACGGAGTATTTTATCTACCAAGTCCTTCAAGACTGCACTTAAGACGAATCTTTTCAAAATTTATTTTTAAAAATTCAAGACACAACATTCCTTTTTAATGATTAACTTAGCTTATGTGTATGGTCATTTATGTGGGTATTATGATAAGAATGTTTTTTTTAAATTATTATATGTATGTTATTATCTCGATGTAAAGCGCCGTGAGCCCGGCTCCTTTTTGGGATTACAGCGCTATACAGATTATCAATTTATTATTGTTATTATTAAATATGTAACAAAAAGTTGTGGTGGACTCCAATAAGGCGGGGAACCTAAGCTATAGCAAATAGGTAAAAAAAACAGCATTGAGTGAGCCGAAAAAACAATGCCGACAATACAATGTTGTTGAATATTTGAAGTATAGATAAATGTTTGGAAATAGAAACGAAAGGAGAAACGTTATTTGCTGAATTAAAAAGATTTTTTAAAGTTAAAGCAATACACTTGATTTTCTGGCATATTTAAAACAAGCTGAAGGGAATATATCTTTAGTACATTGTACCATCATCGACTTCATTTATTAGCAACAAACTTAGTGTAATTGGTATGGATCACTGGATTATGTCATTAGGGCAGTGAATAAAATCAAAAGGAATGCCTTCAACGAGTGATAATTGACTAACATTGTTTGGAAAATGAAGAAGACTATAGAATCTATCGTTTACTTATTGACCAATACGTATGTTGGTTATCAACAAATACTTATTTAAATCGATTTCATGCTCTCTTTGATTCAGTGTTGGAATTCCTGGAAAATAAAGGCAATGATTTGCGACACAATTAACTCAAAAAATGACATACCGTTTATGAATGATTTATTGACTAACTTTAACGAAACTAATTTGATACTGCAAGTAAACCAGCAATTAAATTTAATCAAAACTAAAAGCGTAATATCTGCGTTTGTTGCAAACCTTTTTCTGTACAAACAAAACTTAGGAACATGAGAATGTTCTCAGTTTCCAAATCTTTCGAATTTGCAAAATCGTTACTGTCAAAACTTAACGGCTCTTCGCGCAGACCTCAACCAAAGATTTGAAGACATTCTTCGCTTGGATATTCAAGACTGGGTGTTGAAACCTTTTGAGCGTGGACTAGCTCAGATCCCAAACACAGATGAATCCATACTAATACAGGAGCAGCTTATTGAAATGAGGAACTTAAACCAATGTTTGAACTAGGATACCAGAAATTCTGGTTACAAAATCAGATACCAATTTTATATCTTGCATTTTGGGTTATTATTGTACAGAAGTTGTTGACTGATTTCCCGTCTTCTTATTTGGTAGAACAATGATTCAGTGACGTCATGAACCTTATCATAAAAAACAGAAACCGACTAGAAATTGGTTCTCTTTGGAATTTGCGGTTGCTACTCACAAAAATTGAGTATGTCTTAAATACACTCATAAAATCACACCAGGTTCATACAAGTTAATGTTTGTTTTCAATTTTTAAAAAAACAACAAAAGTTATAATATCAATAAATACTTCAAAATGTTGCTTTTTGGATTTGTAATTTTTGTACTATGCATTTATGTAGTTTTTCACTTGGGAGTCCGTGGGGAAGTTTTGACTATCAAAGGGGTCCATGGGTCAAAAAAGTTTGGGAACCACTGCTTTAAATCAAGCACGAGAAGAAGCTGTGAAAACCCATCTTAACCCATCTTAACCCATCTTTCTTCTTTTTTTTTCTCTCTATCTCTTTCTCACTTTTTTCATATTTATATATTTTAAAATTTAAAAACTTAATTAGTTTCTTTGGTATAATAGGTAAAATGTAATGTAAATTTGATTTCAATGGTTATGTTTATTTAGTTGTACTGATAAAAACATTTGCCTAAACGATTACATAAGTGTTTATCCATTTAACAACCGCTACATTCATTGGTTTAATCACACTAATCGTTTGTCTTGTATTTTATATGAAAGCTTCATGGCAGTCCAATTCTGTATGACCAAATGTTCACGAATTATCAATAAAATCCAAATAACGAAAAAAAAATTGCCTTAAAAAGTTAACCATAAAAAAATAATAAAAAAATATTTAAAAAAGGGTAATTCACATCTTATCAAGTGTCACAAGCAGAGTGAAATAATAGTTAACACTTTTTAATTCAAAATATGTTGCTTTTTTTGAACGACTGTCAACACAGAAAAGATCAAGCGATGAACTTTACGTCGAGTTTCTTATTTGTTCGATACAGAGCTAAATTTGGATGTGAATCAATAGCGTACTAGAAAAACCAATTACCAGTGTCGCTTTTGAAAGGTCGGGACAAAAAGACTTTTATCCCAATCACCAAAAACTGACAGCATCATCGTTATCCCAGGACCCAAAAGGAATGGGAAGTTTCTTTTAGTTTGTTTCTTTTAATTCGTTTCTTTTAGTTCGTTTCTTTTAGTTCGTTTCTTTTAGTTCGTTTCTTTTAGTTCGTTTCTTTTACAAATAGGTAGAAAAGGTTAAAGGTGGCGTGGTGTCTAGACTTTGAAGCTCCTATAAAACAAGGACCAAAGAACTAAAACAAATAGTTAATTTACTTATTTCAAGGCTCGAGCTACATTTTCAATTAGCTTTACAACCGGCAATTTTTTTAACCCTGTGGAAATAAGTGGCAACAAAAGTTCACCGGAAATTTTTGCGTATCCAAGAGAAATATGATGTAAGATAGATGTAAGAAGACTGACATATATGGGTGACTATTTGTCCGATTACACTGCACAACTAGGAGTCATAAGCGAGTTTGTTTGTTTTTTTAATTTATGTTTTTGGATATTTGTCATTAAGAATCATATATACAATATAATAGTCCAAGTCACTGGCTGGCTGGCTGGAAGGATGTGGAACGCTATGACGTCATTTTTTGAGCTTATATTTTAATACAAGGCGTGCATCGAAAGGCGCGCAAAAAGGTGTGCAAAATAATTATAAATTAAAGACGCGCTGTAAAAAATATATATTATATGACATCATTGTTTTAGCTTATATTTTAATTTTTGAAAAGGGAACGATGTAAAAATATAATTTGATGATTTATAATTATAAAATACTCTGTGTACATTTCAGCAAGTTTAATATTTCGTATTTATCAAACAATGATAAGTTTCATGGGCTTTTGACAAAAAAGTGTAGGCGCCGTAGGCGCCCTACAGCTGCAGTGAGTGCCGTAGGCGCCCTACAATCCCTATTATAATATACTTTGCGCACATTTCAGTATGTTCAATATTAAGTATTTATCAAACAAGGATAAGTTAGTTGGGCATTTGAAAAAAGTGGGCCCCACGGCGCCTCAGCGCAACCTAGTTTGGATATAAGAGAAATGGAGCCGTCATGACCAATCAGTCAAAGGCTGGGAGAAAGGTCGACGCGACTTGTCATCTATGACGTAGTAGGATTTTGTTTGAAACGCTTTTATGGCGTTACGTTGGATGGATGGATGGGTGGATGGATGTATGGATGGCTGGGTGGATGGATGGATGGATGGGCGGGTGGATGGATGGATGGATGGATAGATGGATTCAGTTGAAAATGACGCTGGGGGTCTGTGCAAGAAGGCCAAAGGTCACGGAACGGACAGAATGGGGGACATCATTGGCTGATTAGACCTCGGCTCTACATTAGATGTGCAGCACCAAACATGGTGACATTGATAACGTCACGGCACCTGCATGAGATGTGCAGCACCAAACATGGAGACATTGATAACGCCAGGGACACCTGCATGAGATGTGCAGCACCAAACATGGTGACATTTATAACGTTACGGCACCTGCATGAGATGTGCAGCACCAAACATGGAGACATTGATAACGTCAGGGACACCTGCATGAGATGTGCAGCACCAAACATGGTGAAATTTATAACGTCAGGGACACCTGCATGAGATGTGCAGCACCAAACATGGTGACATTTATAACGTGACGGCACCTGCATGAGATGTGCAGCACCAAACATGGTGACATTTATAACGTGATGGCACCTGCATGAGATGTGCAGCACCAAACATGGTGACATTGATAACGTCAGGGACACCTGCATGAGATGTGCAGCACCAAACATGGTGACATTGATAACGTCAGGGACACCTGCATGAGATGTGCAGCACCAAACATGGTGACATTTATAACGTGACGGCACCTGCATGAGATGTGCAGCACCAAACATGATGACATTGATAACGTCACGGCACCTGCATGAGATGTGCAGCACCAAACATGGTGACATTGATAACGTTACGGCACTTACATGAGATGTGCAGCACCAAACATGGTGACCTTGATGACATCACATCACCTGCATGAGATGTGCAGCACGAAACATGGTGGTATTGATGACGTCACCGTACCTGCATGAGATGTGCAGCACCAAACATGGTGACATTGATAACGTCAGGGCACTTGCATGAGATGTGCAGCACCAAACATGGTGACATTGATAACGTCAGGGCACTTGCATGAGCTTTGCATCACCAAACATGGTGACATTGATGACGTCACATCACCTGCATGAGATGTGCAGCCCCAAACATGGTGACATTCATTACGTCACGGCACCTGCATGAGATATTTAGCACCAAACATGGTGACATTGGTGACGTCACAACACCTACAGCGGGGGAAAAAAGGGGAACCTCTGTCTCATTATTTTCTTCTTCACTGGAGTCCCTGGGACAAGAATCTGTTCACCAAAGATAGGCACTGCTTTCCTTGTAAAGCGCACGTATTTGTTGTAACGTAACAATCAACATTATTACACGCAAGATGTAGTCGGTTAACCAGGTCGATTCTAACTTTACGCCTACCTGATTATCGATCTTATGAATCACAGGCTTCAATTGGTTTATTTTAATTTTTTTTAAAGAAGAATTGAGGTCAAAGTTCACCACGTGACTTGTAAGTGAACAGCTAGGTGTTACGATTGTTTGTTCGTTTACATTTTTTTAAAAACCTTATTTGTTTAATATTTTGTCTTTAGGAACATTGATAATCTATAAAACGACCTCTTCATGATGGCACATGGAGAAGTCCTCAAAGCCAAGTTGCCAAAAAAGGAGAAAAAAATATGTAACTTTTTTTTTAAAGAGAGCTTGATGAAAAAGTTACTATAGGTGAAAAATTATCTTTCAAGAGTTTAGAACATAAAGAATTTGAAGCTTTAAAATTCATCATTGTGTTTTGATACCTAAAGAGGGGGCGAGTAGAAATGGAATTGGCCCACCGGCCGTAGGTTCGTGGCCCGTGATTGGAAATCTGTCTTTCGTCTTATGTCTTCAAAAAAGTGTAGCTGTATTATAAAAAATTTTGTACTCTGCTTTTATTCATGAAATAACTATCTTTGTCATATATATTAGAGAATCTCGTTTAAAAAAAATATATTTTCTACTTTTTTAGTACGTCCCTGGTCAGGGACAAATATTTTATTTTACAAAGAATTTGTTAAAACTTCACTAACTTGGTGTGATGCATGTAAATGATGGGATACAGCCTAGGGTTGTCATAAAACGGAGACAGAAAAAAAATTCCTAAGACCGTCGTCAGAATGTAAATACGAATTGATTCGCTAACCGCTTGGGTTCATTCAAGCCGTGACGTCGTATGGAAATTATTGGCATTCAAGTGTTGGGGAACTTGGTCCACTTCCTCCCCGCGTGAAACCCAAGAATCACGTGTTTGTTCAGCCACCTGCTACAGGACGACTAGGATCAATGAATGCACAGCACAAGGTGGTCTGTGCAGTGTAGGGGAACGCTGAATAATTTATATTATTTTTTTTACTTATAGCTGTTACATTCCATATACATCTTTGAAGAGCAAAGAATAGCGATTTTTAAAAGACGAAATTATTTTAATACAATACTAAGTTGCAAAAATAATAAATATATTAATCCAAAATTAAATTGTTAAGATCCTAAGTCAAGACATGAAATCAATAGTCAAGTTACTATAATCCTGTAAAATTTATTATAATTTAAAATAATAAAATTAATATAATCCAAAATAAAGCTGCTATACTTCAAAAGCATGTTTTTATTATCCAAATTAATTATTATTATCCAAAACAAGGTCATTATAATACGAAAAGAAGCAATATAATCCCCAAAAAAATTATAAACCGATCTCTAGTTATTTTAATAAAGTTATTTAAAACGTAGTAATTATAATCCAAACCCAATTATTATTGTATTATAATCCTAAATCATTTAAATTTGTACCCCGTACTTTGAAACACATGGCGAGGACATGTTATTTCATAAGGGGCATTTTTGGGATTTTTAAAATGAGTGATGCTCTGGGGGAGGGTGAGGGGTCGGGACTAATTTTTGCTAAGCCCTTGAATGCGGTCAGTATATCCACTTTTTCAATGGAGGTTAGAATATCCACCAGTTCTGTGGAGGTTACATTTTCCCGATGACCTAACCTGCTGATGCCACACACCTGGAAGAGACAGAAACAATAAATCAACAACACTGTTCACTTTGCACATTTGCCACACGTTCAGCCTAATAAAATAAATCAAGGCCATTAATTTCTTATGACTAATTACTGGAGCATGTTTGTTTCTTTGCGTTGCCTAAAATTTGTCTTTTTAAATCCCTTATATTAACTTCACCGCCGTCTCTGTCTCTCTGTCTTGGGCACCGCGGAAAAACATGAAGTAAAAAATGACCCACTTCCCGTCAGCCATTGAGCTGAAGTTTGCACACTGACCCGTGTCACCTAACAATGCATCGTATCAAAAATTCAGATCGATCGAACGTACAGTTATTAAATTAATGCATTTTTAGTTTATATCTATAAACTATATGTAGCGGTCGCTATCGTTTACATTTTACGGGTCACTTAACTTCACCCCAGCCACAGTAAACACATCTCGTGTTTTAACCAGGTGTACCGGGGTGCTTTTGTTTACATTTTGCGTGTCAAGTTGAGCTCGGTCCAGCGATCGTGACAAGACCTCCCCCCCCCCAGGGTTAAAAGCAAAAGGGAGTTAATACTAATTCAGTCTTTAAATATTTGTCGCATTTGAACATAATCAATACTGTTTAGTTATGTCTCATATATAAGGGATTTATAGTCAAAAACTTTGTTTTTACGGGTGTTGTTTTATTTCTTTCTCTATGCAAACATTAAACAGAGACTAGAACACTGCACGGGCCAAAAGCCAATGGCTAAGGTTATCTTGACTTTAGTACTAGCTGGTGCAGTTTTACGACCGGCCTTGAACAGGAAATAATAACAAGAACCTCACCTTTTTATACTAGGGGTCACCTTGTGGCCAGCTGGAGTGAGAATCTCCCAGTATCACAGAAGGCGTGGTCACTTTTTTAAAATCCAAAAATGGCATTTTATGAATTCTTGTACTTTCCCTGGGACTTAGGGTCCGTCCATAAAGTACGTCACGCTATTTTTGACCATTTTTAACTCCCCCTTGTCACAAATCTCAGACCCCCCCCCCACCTAAAGTACGTCACACTTTCGAACAAAAATGTTGTTTTTTATTAACAAAATAATTAAAATTTAATATTTAAATACCATGACGTCAAACATGGCCAGACCCCCCTCCCCCCTGTCACAAAGTGTCACACTTTCTTACACCCCCCCCCCTCTGAAGCGTGACGTACTTTATGGACGGCCCCTTAAATATTTATTTTTATACTCATAATTAAGTTCAATTCACTTGATATTTATATTTATTAAAAAGGCAGAGGACGTTTAATTGCATTTTCTTAAGCTGAATTTTTGTAAGTTGATTCTACCAAGGCCGCGCAATCCCCTCTATTATATTGGGAGACTGAATTATAATAATTTTTTATTTTTTTTATTTTTTTTTAAATAAAAAATAAATAAATAAAAGAAGTCATTCACGAATCTTAGTTCCGCCCATTTGCACACATTTCATTAGAGTTAGAGCGCCCGCGACGGTTGACATGTAAACACAGCTTTGGGTTTTGTGGGTCTAAATATGGCTCCCGCGGGAAGTGAATGGTGACAGCTGGTCAAGGTCGGGGCTACGGGTTACGAAAGGCTGCGGCCCAACCAACAACCCGCCAGTGCGTACAAGTCAAATCAACCGTGCTTCCGGCTGAAATAGTTCCTGATAACCGTTTGTCAAACTATTTTTAGCTTCGAAACAAGTGGTTCTCGCGAGGATGTGATACGTTTTGCTTAATGTGTACCAAAGTTTGAAACTTGAGTTTTTAAATAAATAGTGGCGAAAATCATTTGACGGTGTCATTCTAGGCATTGATCCTCATGTCGTCAGCCCCTCTCTTGATAGGTGGAGGTACGAGGCAGATCTGCAGGAGTTTTGAGATGTTTTTGGTGTCTTAAAAGAGGGGCGGAAGTGACGTCACATACGCGTTTCTTTCTTGTCTGTTATCATTAACAACATGACTAGTGACACTAGAAATATTGCTTCCTAACTGAGTGTTAGTGGGCTTTGATTTTTAAATATAGATTTGACTTTAGATGCTACCATCACACTGTTCCTTTCCTACTTCTAACGACAATTTTTGAAAATATTTTTTTTATTTTGTGATTTGTGCTTGTTTTATTATTATTTATCATTTCTTGGTGCACCTTTTTAAAAAACAATTTTTTCATTATTATTTTTTTAAATTTTAATTCTTCCCACCCCCCCCCACCCCCCCGGTTACACTGGGCCTCATTTTAAATATAAAAAAAGACTTTTAGCAGGCTTTTTTCTTTGCTTTTAATTTTTTTTTATATATAAGACATGCTCATTACCACTGTGGAGCCATTCCGTGCAACCTAAGTTCGTAAGTTATGTTAACTGTCAATTAATGTGTAACTGAAGGCTTAATTAATATCCACGTGTAGTTACAAGCAAGTGATTGTTAACGGATTTTACAGTAAAATAATAATAATTATTGAACAATGCTGACGATTGTTGTTAAAAGGGGAATAACCAAAATATTTTTAAGATTCAGCTATGCATAGCATATTGCTTCCCTTTAATCATCAGTTCAAATTAAATATTTAGAGATTATTGACCCACTACTATAATCAGTGCGTACCAATATATATATATATATATATATATATATATATATATATATATATATATATGTTACAGGCAAAGTGTGACATTCAGGCATTCTATAGAATGCCTAGGCAATGTATAGAATGCCTGATGTTTTCAGGCAAAGTATGAAATGATGGCTATTTCATACATTGCCTAGGCATTCTATAGAATGCCGAGTTGTCGTCAGGCAAAGTATGTAATTGGCCTACCCCCGCCATTTTTCCAGCCACTGATGTTGGCGGTGGCGCTTTGGTCGTTGTTTGATGATGGCGATCGAAGTCTGTGAGTGTTGAAAGTTATTGTAAGACAGTGTTAAGCCGGTACGAGGTTCCACTACCAAATCAAAGACAATATTGCCTAAATTCTTCTCACGACGTCAGTTTATATCATCCGGCTGAGATTCCACAGACGTTCTCCCATAACGTTTCCCCTTGGATTGCTGTGTGACCATGTCGGAAGAGAATATAGTGCTAGGACAGGAATCACGCCATGTTGACATGCAACGACGATTCTACGATGAGTTATCTAAAGTAAGAGCCAATGCTGCTAAAAACAGCGTTTTTTTAAACAGAAACTGTTACCAACAATTGGTGGATGATGTGAAAATGGCTAAGACCACCATTAAGCAAGAACCACGGGACTATTGGCTGGTGAAACACTATGATGTCATGATGGGTGGAAAATAAGAGTAAAATGATCTACCCTGTTAAAGTGAGTGCCATTCTGTTTTACGTCGCGGACTCCGAGATATGTGACGTACTTCATAAAGCACATTTGGCCATTGGTTATGGAGGACGGTACAGAATGTTGAAAGAACTTTCACCCAAATACAAGAAAGCTACCCGTCATGATATTGAACTGTGTATTAAATTTATGTGAACCTTGCCAGAAAAAACAAAAAAAGTATTTAAAAAAGGCATTGTGGTCAAGCCAATGGCTTTTTCTGAATTCATCTCTCGTTGTCAGGTAGGTCTTATCGACTTTCAATCACATTCTGATGGGGAATACAATTTTATAATGGTGTATCAAGAACATCCCACCAAGTTCGTGGTTCTCAGGGCCCTGACGACAAAGATGGCACAAGAAGTAGCATACCAGCTCGTAGACATATTTACGTTGCTTGGTGCTCCAACGATTCTACAGTCAAATAACGGCAGGGAATTTGCAAACAATGTGGTAAGCAGCCTAAAGGAATACTGGCCCACCTTGAAGATCGTTCATGGTAAGCCGCGCCACATACAAAGCCAGGGTGAGCGTCGAAAGAGCTAACTAGGACATCGAAAATATGCTGTGTGCTTGTATGCAAGATGAAATAACTGGCCACTGGAGTGAGGGGTTACGGTTCGTCCAACTCAAGAAGGACAGAGCTTTTCATTCTGGTATTAAAAGATAACCATACAAAGCTCTCTTTGGATGCAGAGCTAAAGTAGGCCTCACAACTTAGTCCCTACCTGACGATGTTTTACAAGATGTGGAATCAGAGGAAGACCTCGAAAAAATAATACAGAGCGTACATCATGTGCTTTATTTTGTATTACATCCACTTTAAAATACGTAATTATCAATAGTCTTTTGTTGTGCTCTTTTTACACTTTGCCTAATCGAAATCCGGCATTCTATAGAATGCCTAGGCAAAGTATGCAAAAGTTTTACAAATTATATACTTTGCCTGAAACCATCAGGCATTCTATACATCAGTTCTTCTCAAAGTGGTGGTCCGCAGTTGTTCTCAAAAAAAGGACAGAAAAAAATGTCAGTGCAGGGAAAATAGTGCACCGGTGGCAGTGGCTGGTGCAATGGAAAAAATTCCTGCCGATTCGCCATACTAAAAAGTTTGAGCAGCACATTCTATAGAATGCCTGATTTCACACTTTGCCTGTAACACACACACACACACACACACACACACACACATATATATATATATATATATATATATATATATATATATATATATATATATATATATATATATATATGTTAGGGCTGTTAACGATTAATTTAAATTTAATCGTTAACTTTAGAAAAATTAATGATTAATTAATCGTTAATTTCGACTAAAGCCAATAATTAAATTTTATGATGCCATAAGTAACACTTATTAAACGTTCTTGTTGAAAATCTAAATGACACAGGAATGTGCATATTATAACTATACAATACAATTACAATTGTAATGTCAATGTTAAAGTTGCACAAAACTTTCACATCGCTAAAGAACAAGAACAATATTGTTGCTGCGTTATCAAAAAGAACGTGCAACAAAATTGTACTTCCCGTCAGCGTGGTACCACAAAGCAACGGTGCTGACGTATTTAAAATGACATTTTACTTGATAAACTTAGATGAGATGATTAATGATAGCATCTTAAACTAAAATTTTATTGAACTATAAGTTACTGCTCTTTGAGAATAAGTACTAAACATATGTGCTGATTAAATATGTATTTGTATAACACTTAAAAGAATATATAGTAATATACAATTTTTTTGTAACGAAACATGTTTTAAAATTATTTTCATTGGAAATTAAGTAAACTTAAAAATTCATATATTTAGTTTAATATATACACAGATCAAAGTATTATGTTGTCGCGTCATCCCGCATGACATTTAATTGTATTTTAATCAAGTGGCACGCCACTTGAACTCGGGTATACACTGTCAATAAAAAAAATGTCGTTTTTCAAACGAAATATTATTTACATCTAGTTACTAATAAACTTCTGATATTCATAAATACTCCACGTATTGAAGTCACAAAGGACCAGCGATATTCCCTAATTCAACCCTGGTGCCACCCCGGTTCAATTTTAAAATAGATATGGACCCATCAAAGTGGCCCACCTTAGGGAGCCGAGCATGTGTGGGATGCCCTCTGACCTGTGCTCCCCTCTTACAACACTGGCTGTAAATGAGCTCCCCTTAAAGGAATGCTGGTGAAGGGAGACAAAACGGCCACTTAAAAACCCCGACCATCAACGTGTGTCTGGTTTTTCTTCATGGACATCGCATGTACGTGCATGTGGTTTTTTCCCTACGATATTTTCACATCCACTACAATCATATCCTGACTTTTCCCAGTGAATGACAATGTTTGATAACGCTTGACTAAACACATTTGATTATGTTGTAGCTTGAACCCGTATAATAGAAAATTAAGTACTAATAATCAGGGACGGTTTAGCCACTAGGCGAACTAGGCGGCAGTTTAGGGCGGCAAATTTCTGGGGCGGCACTAAAAGCTATACGTAAAAAATAGAAATATTTTTTAAAATTCATTTCAGACATTGGCTGCAGTATTCTGTAAGTAATGACTGTTTATTGCTTCTGCTGCAAGCTGTTTACCACTAACACAATAGGTGCGTCATTTCTTTCTGATAAAGGTTCACATGATTGGAAAAACATATCCGCAATTCTATCACGGCATGAGAGAAGCAGTGAACGTCTATAGCGAATTTTCAGTCATGGAAGGGACTTGAGCTGCGACACATGAAAACATTTGATGCTGAACATTTGAGTCTCATTAAAAAAGAAGAACAGTATTGGCAGCAAAATCTTGAAAGGCTTGCTTACTTTAGTTAGAGTTTTTTGGTATGCAAAAACTTGCTTTTCGTGGAACGTATGAGAAACTTAACACTTCTGATAACGGGAACTTTCTGAAATTTGTGGAATTTCTAGCTTGACCCACTTATGGATGAGCATCTTCGAAAGATTAGAGACGATGAGACACATGTACATTATCTAGGCAAAGACATACAAAATGAACTGATTCACCTTTTATCCAATGCAATCAAACAAAAAAAAATTCGCATCTGCTCGTGATGATAAGTGCTTTTCAATAATTCTAGATTGCATACCAGATGCCGGTCATGTTGAACAAATGACCATGATCATTCGCTTTGTGGATGTGATTTCAAATCCAGAAAATGAGATTGCAGCAGCAGCATCTATAAAGGAACATTTCTTGGGTTTTGTGCCTCTAAAGGAGAAAACTGGTGCTGGTATGACTGAAACTACTCTTCGGCAGTTAGAAGATGTCTTTATCTATCGAAAATTTACGCGGTCAAGGATATGACAATGGCAGCAATATGAAGGAAAAGACAATGGTGTCCAACGAAGAATTTTAGATTTCAATCCCCGAGCATTGTTTGTTCCTTGCTGAGCACATACCTTGAATTTGTCTGTTAATGATGCTGCAAAATGTTTCGTAGAAGCAACAACCTTCTTTGATCTAGTGCAACGTGTTTATGTGTTCTTTTCTGCATCAACTCGTCGTTGAGAAGTTTTAAATCGACATGTTTCTAATCTCACTGTAAAAGCACTGAGCGAAACAAGATGAGAAAGTCGAATTGATGCCTCGAAACCTCTTCGTTATCAGCTTGGTAATATCTACGATGCTCTGGCAGAGATTGCGGATGACACAAATTTAACAGGAGCATCTGGTAATACATCACGGACAGATGCACGGGTTATTGCAAAAGCCATTTCTATTTTTAAGTTGGTCGTTTCTCTGGTTGTGTGGTATGACGTGTTGTTTGAGATCAACATGACTAGTAAACAACTTCAGGCAAAAGAATTAGATATACATGGCGCCATCAATCATCTGGATGAAACAAAGAAGTTTCTCGTAAACCGCAGAAATGACACGGAGTTTGAGAAAACACTTGTAGATGCAGCTGAAATTGCAGTCGATTTAGAGATACCAGCACTTTTCGAACCCGAACCAACTCGTATCAGAAGAAAGAAGAAACAATTTTCATACGAAGGAGATGACGACGAACATATTCAGGATCAAAAAGACAAATTCAAAGTAAACTTTTACTTCGCTGTTCTTGACACGGCAATACAATCGGTTGAAGAAAGATTCACTATGATGCAAAAAATTAGTTCGGTGTTTGGTTTCCTCTATGATGTTCACAATTTGCAGAATAAAACTAGCAAGGAAGTTATGGAACATTGCTTGAATCTTGAGAAAGCTTTGCAACATGGAGACTCCAAAGATATTGATGCAGTTGATCTAAGCAGTGAACTGAAAGCCATTTCAAGGCGAGTTGCAAAGTGTACATCGCCACAGGATGTACTAAACTTTATATTAAAAAAATAATCTAACAGATAGTGTCCCCATCACTGTTATAGCTCTGCGAATCCTCTTGATACTTCCAGTTTCTGTGGCTAGTGGCGAGCGAAGCTTCTCTAAGCTCAAACTGATAAAAACATTTGCGAACGTCCATGCTACAAGAAAGACTTGTTGGACTAGCTACTCTGATAATTGAACATGATATTGCTAGAGACATTGAACTGATGGAACTCGTCTCCACATTTGCTAAAGCAAAAGCGCGAAAAATAAAGCTTGAAATTACATTACATACGAATATACTATAATAATACAATTATACATGTATAGATTCTATTGAATGTAAATACGAATTAAAACAAACGGCAGCATAGCATTCCTTTGTGAAAGTTCATATTAATTAAATAATTAGTTGCCGTGGGCGCGAGGGGTGGACGCAGTGCGACAGGTTCGCCTAGGGTGCCAAATACTGTGGCGCCGGCCCTGCTAATAATATATTACCAGCATTAATTAGCTGACACCACGGGTACACCATTTCAATAATATGTAGGATTAATCTTTCTAGGAAGTAAAAGAGAAAAAAACAAAACAAAAAACAACACTTTATCTTTGTTCAGAACATACGGGGGTAAAACATTGAGACAAAACTTATAAATAAACATGCACAACCTGCCAGGATGTTTATTTATTTTTTTTACAAATAAATTAGGGCTGTTAACGATTAATTTAAATTTAATCGTTAACTTTTGAAAAACTAACGATTATTTATCGTTAATTTCGATTAAAGCCAAAAATTAAAATTTATGATGTAATAAGTGACACTTATTAAACGTTCTTGTTGAAAATCTAAATAACACTGGAATGTCTCCTTTAGGCCTATATGTCATCTTTAAAACAACTACGCAAAAAGACAAATGTGTTGACATTATTTGATTCAAGTGATGAAGAAATTTATTATTTACCGGCCGCTATTTTTTATTAATTGTTTTTATTTTACTTTTCAACTTAAAATAATATTTAAGTGATGGGTCGATTAATCGTTAAAAAATAATTTAATATATATATTAGGGCTGTTATCGATTAATTTATTTTAAATCGTTAACTTTTGAAACATTATCGATTAATTAATCGATAATTTCGATTAAAACCAAAAATAGAAATTTATGACGTCATTAAACTGAACATTTCTCACGGACATTGAAAATTAAGAATATTTTGAACTAAATTTCATGACAATGTGTTGATACTTGATTTGTGCTGAAGGTGGTACGTCAGAGATGTATTTGATCCTTTAATGAACACAGTAAACGTTTTCACCATCTTCGACTTTGCCATCCGCAGTTAGCTTAAAAACAACAAATTTGCTCAACTTTCTAGTTATTTTGTTTAAATTTCACTGCGCTGATGCTGTCAGCAGGGCCGTCTTAACGCATAGGCCCGTTGGGCATTTGCCGGGGGCCCACGAGCATATGAGCACCATGGGAATATGTTTATTTATATATATTATGTATATTTATTTTTATTCCTGCGGGGGAAGGGCCCAACACTGTTTCTTTGCCCGGGGGCTCAAAATGGTGTAAAGACCGCTCTGAAAGTCAGCCATTTTTTAGTTGACGTCTGCCGGTCAACATTGATTAATAAAATAAATTTTAATATTACGCAGGAGATGTTTGTACGTAAAAAAATATATATAAATTATTATTAAGTATTAATAATTTATTATTTATTACTAAAAATTTTAAAAATATTATAAATATTTTCTTAAATTTTAATCGAATTTTTATCGATTAAAATTATTTTAATCGATATTTAATCGATAATTTTTTTAACGATTAATTGAGAAATTAATCGATAATTTCCGCAGCCCTTTAAAAGAGAATTGTTTATGGCAGTGAACACAGTAAACGTTTTTACCATTTTCGACTTTGCCATCCGCAGTTAGCTTGAAAAACAACAAATTTGCTCAACTTTCTAGTTATTTTGTTTAAATTTCACTGCGCTGATGCTGTCAGCAGTGCCGTCATAACGCATAGGCCCGTTGGGCATTTTCCCGGGGGCCCACGAGCATATGGGCCCCATGGGAATATGTTTATTTATATATATTATATATATTCATTTTTTATTCCTGCGGGGGAAGGGCCAAACACTATTTCTTTGTCCTGGGGCCCAAAATGGTGTAAAGACTGCTCTGGCTGTCAGCCATTTTTTAGTTGACGTCTGCTGGTCAACATAGATTATTAAAATAAATTTTAATATTACGCAGGAGAATTTTGTACGTAAAAAAATATTTAAATTATTATTAATTATTAATAATTTATTATTTATTACTAAAATTTTTAAAAAATATTATGAATATTTTCTTAAATTTTAATCGAATTTTTATCGATTAAAATTATTTTAATCGATATTTAATCGATAAAAATTTTAACGATTAATCGAGAAATTAATCGATAATTTCCCCAGCACTAATATATATATATATATATCTTTTTTTTTAAAATATGATAAATGTAGGGCTGTTCACGATTAATTTAAATTTAATCGTTAAATTTTGAAAAATTAACGAATAATTAATCGTTAATTTCGATTAAAGCCTAAAATTGAATTGTATGGTGTCATAAGTAGCATTTATTAAACGTACTTGACAATCGAAATAACACTGGAATGTCTTCTTTATATGACATATTTTAACCAACAACGCAAATAGACAAGTGTATTGGCATTATTTGGTTCAAGTGAGGAGCGGTTCTTATTGACAATATAACCAGCCGAGCTGAACAATCGTTTAGATAACTTTAGATTGTCTTAGCTGAAATTTCTGATACTGTATATGATGTTTGGTTTGCAGGTGATGTGTAAGCGAAGTGTTAGAACCATGTGTTAAGGACGAGCTCCCAATGTTAAGGACGAGCTCCCAATGTCTTACGGAAGAGCTCCCAATGTTAAGGACTGATGTCTATATGGTATTAGACACCAAGTACTTAAGCTCTAGTTGTCTATGGTAATATTAATTAATGGCTCTAGCTCCCAGTGTTTTAAGTATTATAATCTCGAACTACATACTTAAACACATATAAATGATGACACTTAGACCTCTGTGTACAACAGTGAGAAAATATTTATTTACATTAAAGAGATACTATACATATAAATATAAAATGGCATTGATTACAAACTATGAATATCTTGACAATAATATTCAGCTACAAAACATATAAAATAAAAGTACGTTGTGATCTCAACTCAACTTCTTAATTTCACACTAAACAACTGGTCCAGGTCCTTTCTCCTCTTCGGACACCTGGCTCCGCCCCCAAAATGCCTATGCGAAACTGACCACCTGTTCGTCTCGCTCGACCGATAACTCTAGTGGGCGTTCCCAGACTTCAAAGTCATGCCCCCTCAGTTACGTCTTCAGCACTGGTTCTCACTTCGTCACGGCTCAGGGTAGTCTTGCCCACTTTTGCCTGTAGAGCACATCTGGTGCTCACTTCAACACTAAGTTGCACTTGGCTATTCTAGCCCTATGTTACTTCCTTCACTGTAGGTAATACTACCCTACATTACTTTCTTCACAGTAGACAGGTAACACTACCCTACAGTACTTTTCGTCTCTGTAGGTAACACTACCCTACCGTACTTTTCGTGTCTGTAGGTAACACTACCCTACAGTACTTTCTGAAAATATAAATACACATACATATATCGACTAACAATATATCAATACATCAATCAATCAATACATAAAAGAATAATAACATCTAACTCTAACATACATTTGACTATCCTTATAAGTCTAACAGTCTAACAAACCTGAACCCCTTCAGCAAGGCTCTGCTCCCAACAGTCTATCCCCTTAGAACATAATTCTCAGGGTGACCTGTGATATCTGAGAAAAGAGGACGCCTCATGGTTTCTCCCCAGTATATAAAGGACCGCTCACCCACGCCATCATGGCATCTGTCCTACATTCCTAACAATTCTATTGGGCGAACCTTTGCCCCATGGCTGATGCATGTGACAACTTTCTCCTGGTTGGTCAAACCCTAAGTCTCATCCTCTTGGCACGTGATGGACTGTTTCCAGTAGGTACCAATCACGGCCTCATTTGCATAACTTCGCTTGACCCAAGGTCAACTGTAGCGTTGGTTGGTTCTAACCCATACCCCCAACGGTTCTAAACTTCTAACAATTCTCAAACAATATATTCATGTACTTAACACCATAATAGCAATGTTCTCTTTAAGCAGCGCGGTGCCTAGATATTTGACCGACGCCACGCAGGAGTTTAGAATAACCGCGTAGCAAATTTAGTAAAATATAGCTTTAAAAATGGAAGTTGTGCAACTTTGCACACGAGTTGTTTTTTTTTAACTTTGCACACGGACCAACGAAGCTTAGACTTAGAGGGAAAAATGCATGGTAGGCAAACGATTTCTCTCAATGGACACAATAACCTTTATCAACATTTTGAACATTCACGTCAGTCAATAGTTTAAACCAAAATGTTCGTGTAATCGTCCTGAAATTAATTTATATTTATCGGCCAAAATATTTTACTTTTTGACTTCCAGTACATTTATAAGTGGTGGGTCGATTAATCGTTAAAAAAATTAAATCGTTAAAAAATTGTAACGATTAATCGAGAAATTAATCGTTAATTTCCGCAGCCCTAGATAAATGATAACATTAGCTCCACATCCCTTTTCTGTCATTCCTGTGTGTATGTATGTATAAATATATGTATAAATTTATGTATAAGCCATGTATCACTACACTCTCAAGAAGGACGTTGTGTCAATCACAGCATGAACTTCCGCTGGGTAGTCTTAAATAATGTGCAAACTCATTTATTGGCTGTTTTTTTTTAAGTTAATAAAAAAAAGTTTTAAAGTATGGGGTGGAATAGAAGTTCGAAATGTAGGCGGTTGAAGTCCAAGAGATTTCAAATTTTAAAAGAGATTTATTTCTTTAACTTTCATTTGCATGGACTATAAAAATATTTACCAAGTTTGAGCTTAACTGGAAATTATTTCAGTTTAAAAGAACACTGTCAGTTATTGAAATATTTGCATTCAGGCATACGGTGAAGTGAGTTGAATAAAAGCGTGGCCAAATAGTTTCATCTTTAATTCATTTCAGTTTTTTAAGATCATGAACCCGTCAAAACGGCCCCGACACAACGGCCCTCGTCAAAACGGCCCCAGACAAATTATTTCTTGTGATGTTATTATATTGTTTCTTGTTAACAAACAACCGTGATTGGTAAAGTTTCGCGTAAAGGCTATTAAATTCACTCTTGTGATGTCAGTAATATTGTTTATTGTAAGCTAAATCAGACACTAAATAGGTGAGTAAAAATACTTTTTATATCCTCCTATATAATAAAAGGCAAGTTTCTGTCCTTTCTGTCCCGTCATCTATAGCGATTGGTCCCTCAAACACATATGACTCCTACAGCCAATCACTAGCGGAGAAAAATTTACATATTACGCGGAGGTTCAAAACGAGTTATTTTTGGTGCAGTTTTTTTGTCATAATTCATTATGTTGTTCCCATCTTGAAGTTATGCCTACCGCTTATGACAATTCTGTTAAATGCTTTTTCCTTGATGGTCCTGGGGGGTAGTGGCAAGAGTTTTAAGTATTGTTTGTTTTTTGTTGCTGTTATTGTTGTTGTTGTTGTTTTGTTGTTGTTGTTTTTGTTGTTGTTTTTTGTTGTTGTTTTGTTGTTGTTGTTGTTATTGTTGTTTTGTTGTTGGGGCCGTTTTGTCGGGGCCGTTATTTCGGAGCCCCATTGTCGGTGCCGTTTTGTCGGGGCCGTTATGTCAGAGCCCCATGGTCGGGGCCGTTATGTCGGAGCCCCATTGTCGGGGCCGTTATGTCGGAGCCACATTGTCGGGGCCGTTATGTCGGAGCCCCATTGTCGGGGCGTTTTGTCGGGGCCGTTTTGTCCGGGGTCGTCGTGGAGGACCTGGGTTGAAATAATTGAGAACCTTGGTTGAAATATTTGAGATGGGAGCTGACGGTAGGTAGGCGACGGGGTCGTACATGGAATGTAATCATGCTTTTAGAATAATGACCGGAAACGAAAAGATTCCGGCCTTTCCTTGCTCCCCCCCCCCAGCTACGGAACGTTGGGTTGTAAGAAGGCAGGGCAAGAGGGTGGTGTAGAACAAGTCAGCATTGTTAAGTCAGGAAACTAAATTTTTATTGCCATTGAACGAGACTATATGAAGGAAGATCATTAGAGTCTACCGGGGAAACTAAAGTTGGACATTGGTTAGGGAATGAAAGACTGAGAATTTTTTTGCTCACACTGGGGGGGGGGCGTTCTCGGGTGTCGGCCGCATGCCTGTGGCCGGCAATATAAGGAAAGGCCGGTAGGAGACAAGAGAGAGCAGGTGTGGGAGTCACCCACCAGAGACATGCACAGACCAGAGACTTGGACAGACCAAGACAGAGAGTAACCCGCCCCAGGGCTAGAGGACAGACCTAGAGAGAGAGAGAGAGAGAGAGAGAGAGAGAGAGAGAGAGAGAGAGAGAGAGAGAGAGAGAGAGAGAGAGAGAGAGAGAGAGAGAGAGAGAGTCGTAGAGATAGAGAGCAAATGTAACCAGAAGTTATACCATAATAAAGAAAAGAACTGTTTGCATTAAATCTGCCTTTGTTTTGAGTATGCAAGATGAAGAGTCTGGTAGTACGAAGGAGCTTAACACCGTTTTGTCGGTGAACCACTTTAGGCACACACATTTTTTTTTAGAAATTACATTTTTACAGTTCGCATTTTTTAAAACAAACAATGGTTTCTTTAGCATGCTACATTTTTGTACTTATGTGTCACAAACAGTTGAGATTCGAGATAGACACCTTTCAAACTGATACTTATTTAAAAACAAAAGACTCTTTTTCTAAGATAACCTCGAACTTTTAATGGTTAAATTTATCACGTATTTTAAACTTGAACCGCGTTGAACGCAGGGTGCCATCCACCCAGAGACATGCATCCTCACTGGTCAGCCAATGGCAGTCCCGGCTGGGCAGAACGACAGCCCACTTGTCAGGTTCGGGTGGTCATTCGTGAACACATGGGCCAGCACTCCGTACAGCAAAGAGTCCACGGAGCTGAGGTGACTCCTGGCCTGCAGTTCTGTCAAGCAGTAGTCGGTCCCGCAGACGTTCATCCCCCCGGAGTTTTCCCGCCCGTTTCTGTTGACCGCGAAGAACACAGAAGCGCCCACAGCCAGGTATTCCCTCTCGTCCGCCATGGCGTACGACTGGAGGTTCCACTTGTGGGCGGCCTTGGCCGAGTTGTAGGCGTTCGTGACGCGCTGTTTGGTGGCGGGGTCAAGGCCGTATTGGTGGATGGTGTGCGTGTACTCGTGGGCGAGGATGTTCAGGTTGTGGTGGTAGGGATCCTGGGCTGTGCACAGAATGTTGTCGTCCAGGATGACTGCCCTCTGACCTCCGACCCCTGCGATGTCCTCATACTTCCTTCCGTCAAATGTGCATGTGTGAGCGCATGACCCTAAAGATAGATGTATTCAGGTTTATTTAGTTGAGTGGTTGCATAGAATTCACAAAACAAAAATATACTTTAATAGCTACACACATTTATGTTAAATGTTACATGCTCGAGCAATCTGAACATAAAACAGCAGTAGTTTGAACAATGTCTCAGAGCGATTATATTGTATTGTACACATATTCCATAATTCATCGCCAAACAAGGTTGACGGACAAAGCCGAATTTTAAAAAAACATAATAATAAAACAAACCCGCAAAAACAAAGTTTTTGACTATAAATCCCTTATATATGAGACATAACTAACAGTATTGATTATGTTCAAAGGCGACAAACATTTACAGCCTGAATCTGTCTTAACTTTCCTTTGCTTTATAACCCCTCGGGGCGGGTGGGAGAGGGGAAAGATCTGGTCACCTATCGCTGGACCGAGGTGAAAAATCACGTGAAAAAAAAACAATAACTAACAGTGAATTTGAATTACATACGTTATATAAGGATAAACTAAAAATGCATTAATTTAATTACGGTACTTTCGATCGATCTGAAATTTGATACGATGCATTGTTATATGAGACGGTTCCGTGTGCCAAATTTCAGCTCGATCGGATCACGGGAAGTGGGTCATTTTTTACTTTTGTTTTTCCGCCCGCCCAAAACAGAGAGACAGACAGAGAGATGACGACAGAGACGGCGGTGAAGTTAATATAAGGGATTTAAAAACAAATAAAACAAACCCGTAAAAACAAAGTTTTTGACTATAAATCCCTTATATATGAGACATAACTAACAGTATTGATTATTTTCAAACGCGACAAACATTTACAGACTGAATCTGTCTTAACTCAACTTTGCCTCATAACCCTGGGGGTGGGGGGAGAGGGGAAACTTCTGGTCACCGATCACTAGACCGAGCTCAGCGTGACACGTAAAATGTAAACAAAAGCACGCCGGTACTTCGATGGGTTGCGTCAACACGCGAACTGAGCTTTCACGTGAAAAAAACCAATAACAAATCGTGAAATTGAATTACATACCTCGTATATAGATAAACTAAAAATGCATTAATTTAATTACGGTACGTTCGATCGATCTGAAATTTGATACGATGCATTGTTATATGAGACGGTTCCGTGTGCCAAATTTCAGCTCAATCGGATCACGGGAAGTGGGTCATTTTTGACTTTTGTTTTTCCGCCCGCCCAAGACAGAGAGACAGACAGCGAGAGATGACGACAGAACGACAGAGAGACAGACAGAGACGGCCGTGAAGTTAATATAAGGGGTTTAAAAACAAAGAAACGATACATTGAAGTAACCATGTTTAAATGTCATCAGATGACATCGATGACACCAAGTGCTGTGAGGAAAATAACAACGATTGCCTGCATTGCCTGGCAAAATTAGAATATGTTGATTACTTCGTCCGAATTAGCCGTTTGAAGATTCAAAAGGATTAAATAGCGAGTGTTTATTCCAGGCACATATCATTAACTAAGACATGCTAATTTAAATAAATTAAAACATTCTTATATTGATCATAAAAATTTGGATCTATTAATACTTAGAGCCAATAATATAAATACAAAAGTAAATACGTCAAAACAACCAATATGATTTTTTTAAATTTAAATTGATGATTGTTAAAACCAGATTCCTTAAAAACACCTATCTTATCTTATCTGTTTACAGACGCTCCTTCTATACAGAAGATTATTGCGTCCTACGCTTATCTATGGTTTGTGTTTAGTCCTGCATTTTTATTAGAGATTTAAATGTTGATAAAGTGTTGGTTTTCCTGGATTCTTCAGGCAACCCATTCCACGCCCGAATTCCGGACGGGAAGAAGGAAAACTTGTATGTGTTTGTTCTTGCATACGGAATAAGAAAGGTGTTTTTATCCTTATGTCTATCTGAGGGTTGTATTAAGTTATCTTTGTGTTGTATTTCTAAATTAGAATTAATTGCTTTATGTATGATTACTACTTTGCTCTTGGTTCTTCTATCCTCTAGTGTTTCAAGGTTTAATGATTTAACTAATGGTGTTACTCTTGTCAGTTTCGAATATTCTCCAGTAATGAATCTGGCAGCTCTTTACCTAAGGCTGGTAACGATTAATTTCACTTTAATAGTTAACACTTACAAAATTAACCATTAATTAAAAGTTATCCTTTATAATAACTGGCAATTTTCTATCCGTTCTGTCGGGTCCTCGATAGCGATTGGTCCTTCAAAAACATATGACTCCTACAGCCAATCTTATTGAACACGTTTACGCGGACGTTTTAATTGAGTTATTTTTTTGTGTAGTATTTCTTCCATGACTTTATTTTGAGTTATGCGCGTTGGGATTTATAGCTCTGTTTTACGAGTTATATATTTTAACTATAATGAATAGTATTTTAGACGTGATGGAGAAGGCTGTTAGAGGGTAGTTACAACATGCCACCGAACGGTGGCGAAACGTCCTTGGACAATCTCTGTTGCTCGTCTTTAAATAAAATGTAAAAAGACTTCAGTTGTTTCAGAATTGGACACCTATGTGCTTTATTTTACACAACAGCGCTGCTTTTTGTTCGCTCTAACGTCATCGGATAACCAATTACGTAATTACAACAGCAAATTAGCAATACTTGGTTTAAATGGTAAACGTTTTTAAATGTCGGTACCTAAGTGGTAGCTCGCTGGACTATCGAACCGAGACAAAAACTCGAGTCGCGGGTTCGAACCTCGGTACTGGCAAGGCCCCCGGGGCATTGTGCTAGCCACGCAATCCCCTGCTCGTTAGTGGTGGCTAAATGAAACTTGTGAACGCTACTTCACTTGACCTATAGGCCGTCATGGTCTGAAAATGGGATGATTACCCAGCAGAGCTAAATAAACGCTATAAAATTCCCAATTCGATAAAAATAATCATCATTTTATAACCTTTCTAGCGTGGTAACCCAGCTAGCATTTCCTAATTAAACAAAATATATAATAACACTAGTAGACCCGTCGTGCGTTGCAACGATCAAAGTAAAAAGGAATAAATTTAAAGAAACCAATGAGTGGTATGTTTAAAAATAATTCTGAAGAAATCTTCGTGGAAGTGTGAAAAAAAATCCAAGTTTCATAGCAAAAGGATAAACAAATTAATAATTAAATAGCGTACGAAAGAAGAAACGATATTAAGGGCCCCTGGCCCCAAAAATGAGTGATATTATCGTTTTTTTTTATTGCCATTGTACTCATTTTTTAAACGTTTAAGATTTTATTCACTATTCAGTCATTAACAATCTTGACAAAGAATGACATATGTATCCATTATTATACAAATTGAAATTAACAGGTGTTTTGAACTTTATATCTTGCCCAGAATGGGCCCTGGGGCCCTTAATGTTGTTTTTATCTATTGTACTCAATATATATTCCTCAATATCGTGTAAAATTGAATAGGGAATACAATGATTAAAGTTCAGTAAAAAGACTTTTTCGAAGGAATGGAAATTAAGAGTTGAGTGCCCTATAGTAATATAGGCTCTTAAGTTTTTATATTCTAAGTTTTGTCAAAATCCAGTTTTTTTCTCAATATCTAACTCTTAAACTACTTTTTATATACCTACAATAGGGGGAAAATAGCATTAAGGGGCCCTGGCCCATTCGGTGCAAGAGGTCAATTTCAAAAACCTGTTCATTTTAGTTCATTTTTATTGTGGCTATATTTCTCAAGCTCTTTAAAAAGTAAATAGGAAAAATATCTTAAACATATACGAAAAAAGATATTTGGGGCCCCGGCCACGAAGATATTGGCATTAGAAGTGCAGTGTCTATAGTATTTTAATATAGGCTACCAAGTTTTTGTGTGCAAAGTTTGGTGAAGATCTATTCATTTACTAAGTAGCTAACGTAGAAACTATTTTTTATATAGCTCATATAAGATAAAAACGACATTAAGGGTCCCAACGCCCATTCTGGTCAAGATATAAAGTTCAAAACATCTGTTCATTTCAATTAGTATAATAATTGATACATGTGTCATAATTTGTCAAGATTGTTAATGACTGAATGGTGAATAAAATCTTAAACGCTTAAAAAATGTGAATTTTTGGGCCCGCAGCCCCAAAGGAATGAATATTAGCAGTTTAGTGCCCTATAGTATTTTAATATTGGCTATCAAGTTGTCATATACACATTTTGGTTAAGATCCAATAATTTACACAGTAGCTAAAGCCTAAACTAATTTTTATATAGCTCGTATAAGCAAAACATGACGATATGGGCCCCCGGCGCCCCATGAGTGTTAAATTTTGAAAAAAGTGATAGTTACCATCCCGGGAGCATACTCAACAGTCTTGAAAAGTTTCATTATGATCGGGTGAATGGTTTAGACAGCTATAAAGGACATTCATACACACACAAACATATTTAAATATTTATATATATATATATACTTGAAAAATACCCACACTTTGTAGCGGAAGTGTGCTGACCCTTTATCCAAGTATTAGGTGATGGTTATTACAATTTTTTTTTGCCAAGTTAAATTTCAGATTCAACTATTTAGTTAAAATCTTATGAGAAACAGAGATATGCCATTTTACCGCGTGAGTTGTTTTCACTTAATGCAGTGCCTTTTAACATAACCTTACTATTCAAAAGATATGACTTATTAAATAATGATTCTTGCCGACCATAATAACTAAATTTACAATTTCATTCCCACTTGTACCAAATTAACATAACTTATATGTTTTCCGAAAGAGCTCTACCACCCTCGTCACTCAAAAATTTAATATATAATTACGAAATTGCATCGTATCACAATTGTAAGTTATATATTTGTAACCACGTCTATGAGATAAAGAACATGTGGCACTATCCCTTTAAAAGGCAAAAGCTAATTGACTCATAGCGCAAATAAACAAAATTATAAATGTACTTTCTAAAATACTATTTTTTAAAAAAACGGTCGTATTAAAATGATATAAAAAAATGTGCACACCATATTTAGACATATAGAAAGCTGGCCGCATAAAGTAAAGTCTTGTTATAAAGTAAATGTACTGGACCAAAATAACTCTTCATTTTGACGTATTCGTAATCGTCTAAACAGGGAAATAATATTGAACATTTTTATGTCTCTATATTTTACGATTTATATTTACGGTTTATAAGCAATGTGTATAATTTCAAAAAGGAATCTTTTTTTTTGTTCCCTATTTCGGATAAGGCATCACATTTTGTAAATTATATTCAATGCACACACACACACCAGATTTTATATCTGAAAACAAAAAATACATTAAAAAAGAAGATTCAACCGTCTGTTACTATGTGCATCTTAAAAATAATTAAAAGGCAATTTTAGAAATGTCCTATGCTATTCTGAATACAGAGGCATGAACATAAAAACATATTCAATTCGCAATTCATATTAATTAAGCGTTTTCAGGATCACTTCATTAAATTTAGTCAACTTTTGTTAATACGTTCGGTAGTGAAAGTTTATAATGTATAGTGTATATAAAGCTTAAGTAAACAGTTTTAAAGTGTACGTTTATTTGACATAGGCCATCACCTTCAACATAAAATAAACTCGCTACATCTATGGTTTTAAATTAAATGTCGAGTTATGAATTAAATTTTAAAAAATCCCAATTTTATTCATTGCATGTAAAATATTAATACAATGCATCGTGAAAATAATTGAAATAAAATAATTTAAACGCATATGTAATATATAAAGCTCAGTAGATATTTTTATGTTTGTTTGTTTGTATCCATTAAAAAAAGGCCACTGCTTTGTTGACATTTGTCCAAAAGATCTCTGCCACTGTCGTCACTAAAAAAGCTCTTATATATTTACGACACTGCAATGTAACACAATTGTAATTAATACAATATTTGCAACAGCGTCTATGAGATAAAGATAATAAAGATAAATAAAAAAAATTAGGCTATACTCCTAATTTTAAAAAAACAAAAAAAAACAAATCAATTTTATGTTAAAAATGCATGTGAAACCATCACAATACTCGATTTTAAAAATGGACTATGTTAATTCATCATCAAAGGAATGGACATAACATATTCAATTCGCAATACAAAATAATTAAGCGTTTTCAGGATCACTTTATTTAGTTTAATCTACTTATGTTAATAAGTCGGTAGCCTAAGTTTAAATAGTATGAGTGTATAGGTTATGTAAAAGACAACAGCTTATGTAAAAGACAAACAAAATATAAATGTTATATTAATAGGACACAGCTAAATTTAAGATGCGTACACGAAAATGTGCGCACAGTAATCAGGCGATAAAAGATTTTAAAACGTGCACCGCTAAAAATGAAGCCTTGAAAAAAATACTGACACAATTATTACATAATTAGGTTTTTCATTAAATGTCGAGTTATGGAACAGAAAATAATTAAAACAAATTCGCAATTAAATTTAAACGTGTAAACAATTAAATCTTATGCATCGTAGGGCAGTTGTAATTAAATATGTTTACGTGTCTATCTAATATATAGAAAGTAACAGTAAAGAAAATGACAATTATTTGTACTACACAGCTCAAATTATGAAGCGTACACGAAAATGTGCGCACCGTAATTAGACATTATAATATTTTTTCAAATGCGCACGGCTGAAAATAAAGTATTGGCATTGGGGGGAAAAAAACGTCACCAAAAGTAACTCGCTTTGAACGGCATTTGAACGTCCGCGTAAATTTGTTCAATACAGAAATGAGGTTAAATTTTTTATTCTTTGTCTCTGCATTTTCTGATTATTTAATTTACGGCATTCGGGCAAAAGGGACAATTACAAAAACTAACTTAAAACCACCTTCAGGGTAAAAGGAACCGTCCTGCCAAATTTGGTCCCCGTCCGTCATTTGGTTTTTCCGTGATTGTCTAACAGAAAGTCGAAAAGTGAAACATACAAACATACAAACATACAAACATACAAACATACAAACATACAAACATACAAACATTTGAGCTTTATATATTAAGATGATGGTACACAAAAGCTACGTTATCAGTCAGAGAAATGATTTAAGTAATTTGAAAAGTAAATTTTGAAAAGATGTGCTTTTAATGCAGTCTTTATTATTGGAAGAAATACTAAGAATGTGTAATAGTAGTAAATTCCAATGTTTGGGGGGCACAAAAAGAGAAAAAAAACTTTTGCCAAATGTTTTAGTGCGCCTGTAGAGAAACGTAGCTGATGGGTATGAGTTGAAAAGAATTTGTGGCAGAGCACGGACTGTTAATAATTAATGCCTGCCCGTACAGGGAGCCAATGAAGTGAATGAAGAAGCGGAGTGATGCGATTATATTTTTTCGCCTTAAGAACTAGCCTGGCAGTTGAATTTTGAAATTGTGTAGTGTTACAATGTATTGTTTTGGTGAACCTGAAAGAAGAGTGTTACTGTAATCAAGACGAGAGATAAGAACACAGACTAGGGTTTTCGTTGCCCTCACTATTAGGTAGTGCCTGACTGAGTGTTGGCAAAGCGACAGATGTGAGTGATGAAGTTATTTGTAGATGAAGTAGACATGTTGTCAGAAGTAATCGTTAATTACCTACGCCCACCAGATTGCCAAAATAGATTCATGAAACCTGATTTCTAAAACCAGATTCCTAAACCCTTTGTTTGTTTTTTTTTGTTGTATTTTTTTGTTGTTGTTGTTTTGTTTTTTTAAAGATAAAATAATGATAATAAAATATTTTTTTAAACAACCCCACACAAAATTTCCCCAATGAGTACGTGGTCAAGATGTCCGCACAGACCTGTACACGACGTGCCACAGTTTCCGTTGGCCAAGCTGTAGTACTCTGGGAAGACGATGAGCTTCTCCTGTGCCGTGAAGATCCCCACCGTGGACTTGAGGGCGACGTTCTGGAAGATGGCGGGTGGCATGTACCGGGTCATCCTGATGACGTAGTCAGCTGCGGCCGACAGGGCCGCCGTTGACGTGCGAGGGGAGCCGGCGATCTCAAGCTGCACCCTCGCGTGGTCCAGCGTGTGGGTGGTGTGGCCCCGGCCTCCACGTAAATGTACTTGAAGCCAGGGAGCTGACTGCCAGCCTTCACCTGGGGAAGCGATGCCAGGAATTCATAGTCCGCCGCAGTTAAAGGGGCAGTAGAGAAGGGGTGAGATCCGTTGGGAAATGGTAAACAATGGGTTCCTGGAGGGATTAAATAAAGGGGGTGGGGCAAAAGAGATGTCTGTGATCTAGGAAAATTCATTTATCAACGCGTATTCAAAGATTTTAAAAGATAAATCTTTTGTTGGTAAACTTCAAACAACTAAATTTGGACATAGGTAAAAATATATAAACCATTATATCTATCGTGTTTTGATAAATCATTTTCTTTTTTAAGTGGGGCATTAATTTCTTCCTTATAATATTATTTTCTAAAATTATCATACGGGGAAAATTAAGGGGAGAAGTACGTTTTAAATAAAATTTTGTAACGCTTCACTAAGTCTTGGACAACTTTTGAAATGAAAACAAAAGAATTACCTGCGGCCAGGGACAGAAGGACTAGTACCAACATCTTCAGCACTACAGCGTCATCAACCGCAACATACACGACTTCCAGTTCCAGCAAACGACAAGATTCTCCCGTAAGTATGACCCAACAGAAACGGTAATGTTCACTGGATCTTTGCTCTGCCTTATCTCTGGCTTGATCCTTTATCGTACATCTAATCAACACAGTCCTTGCTATGACAACGTTTTATCGGCAGTCTTCGACTCTTATCTTTTGCTTTCATAATACACATCTACATGAGTCAGAATTGGAGTCGTGTATCTTAAAATCATGGTTTGGAGTCAAAAGCGTACATATTGCCGTGGTCTAAATAGATAACTCATTTTTACAACTTGTAACATCATCTGTAGCCTTGAAGTAAAAAAATTACGTATTTCCGTTGTCTACATCATCTATATCCTTGAAGTCAAAAGGTACGTATTTCCGTGGTCTAAATAGATATCTCATTTTTACCAATTTTTTACATCATCTGTATCCTTGAAGTCAAAAGGTACGTATTTCCGTGGTCCAAACAGATTTATTTTTACCAAATTTTACATCATCTGCATCCTTGAGTAAATTTGTTTGAAATTATCGTAAGTTTAACCAACAGATTAAATAATTTTTAAGTAAAATCCCCTTCAAAGAAGCTTAAGTCATGCCTTTGATATGAATGTGAACACTAACCTTTCTCTTTCGACCTCAAAGCAGCTAGTGTGTCATTTATTATTTTGAACAAGGCAAAAAGTTGTGCGAGATGTTTTCCGAAAGTAATTTCTAGTTTTTAAGTTTGTGGTGCTATTGTTTAATTATCATTTAAAACCCGATAAAGCTGCCGTTCAATTTTAGTCAGCCAATCTGTATGCACTGAACTCGTCATCACACGTCTTTCTAAATCAGTGGAGTCTCCAAATATAGTTCTTGGTACGGAAATAGTATGCGCCTATCGCGATCGGTGTCTCTCATGTGGATTTTAATTGCACTTGAATACACTGCCAAGACTTTCCTCCACCGCAAGCCATGGTAACAAGTCCCTAAAAGGTGCAACATAATGGCGAAATTATTTTCTAGAAATGAAATATAAGAATTTAGCGTCTTTTATCGACTAGTCAATTGCCACTCGACCATCGTGCCTCAGATGCATTTCACGACAAAATGTACGACTACGGTAACTCAAATACTTCTCCAAGAAAATATTTGAATTAAAAACAATAATTCTGATTGATCGCATTTCTGTTCATAATTTAAAATCGATCTGGCGTTTATTCGTGACAGTAAGAATACGAGTTAAAACAAAGTACAGTTTAATGGAAAATATTTTGTAATACAAATTATTTTATAATATGTAAAAGATAATAATACATAAATTGAGAGAGTCCTAGACAACTGGTTTACTATCTACAATTCGACATGGAATCATAAAAAGTAAAGTAGAATTAACCAATGATTTTTTTAACGAAATATATATAGATTAGCGATAGCAGATTGTTTTTTTTTCATTTGAGCTGTGGTCGTTTCTTCTCTGTTTTTGTGCACAGACGCTAACTTGCAGACCTGCTGATAAGAACACGTGACCATGGAAGGCAAAGCTTTGTTGACAGGTATATATTTCCATGCACCATATTGAAGTCAATCACACTTCAGGTGAGACATTTTAACAAGGTATTCACACCTCTTTGACCTGGGATGTCTCTGTGAAGTCTTAAAGCTGAGTGGTAAATAATTTTAATCCATACCGCCGAGATGTGTTGCTGCTGACGGTATGTTATAATGTCAACTTCTCGTTACAAAATCAAATATCTATTCCAGGGGTGTGGCCATACCTCTAGTAACTGAGAGCCATTTTCAAATATAAAACAATTGCTGAGAGCCGCATAGCAGCACTATGGGTCATTAAACCTGGAATGGAAATCTTCCACTTATCATTGTAACATATCTTGCATAAATTGTACGCGAGCCGAAATGTGAGCACAGAAGAGCCGCATGCTGTCATTTTTAATGATGCCAGCCACCCACCCCAATCATTAACGTGTCGTCTCTCTCTCTCTCTACTTCAGTTTTGACAACGTTGTGGTACTCGGCGCCTTGGGTTGAATGCGTCTCTTTCTCCTCCCGTCCCCTCACCGAGCAGGACTACCGCTACCTTCAGACCCTCCCCGCTGGAAGAGCAGGTACCCAACTCCCGGGTTTCAAGTACCTCTACGTGGATGAGAACCGTCAAACGAACGAGACGCTTGACCCCTCCAGGGTCCAGCTGGAGATTGCCGGGTCGCCCGGAGTCAGTGACATTGCTCTTCAGGTGGCTGCGGATGACGTCATCAAGATGACGCAGTATATGCCTGATGACATATTCCGAGCAGTGGCAGCCAGCTCAAGTTTGGGCATTTTCTCAGCTCACGAGAAACTTATCGTGTTCCCCGAATATGCTCACCTGGCCAATGGAGATTGTGGGGCGTCTTGTGCAGGTAAAGTAAGTGGTGCCAGGGCACCTCACCATGCGCTTTTAGTTTTAGATATGTGTTGTGTCTGTTCAGACCTTAGTGTTTAGATACAGTCATTGAGACCATTGAGACATCCCGTACTGATATGTCATGGGCTAGGTGCAGCCAAATTGTAAATTACATTCATCACACAAAAATACTTTACTTACAAAGCGTTAAAAGTTAAATGCATAAAATAAAAACAGGGTATTAGTAGGCCTGACAGGACGTAACACAACAGCGAACGTTTCGGCAAAGAGCCTTCTTCAACGGACAAATAGTACACAAATGAAACGAATAAAACGAAATAATAGAAAAAAACACTTAGCTGCGGTGAAATTCAAGTAGTCCAGTAGAGATGTTAAAAGTTAGCAGCGAGGAATTGTGCATGCCGGACTTATCTAAAAAAAAATTACGCAGGATGCACTGGATGAAGAAATGTATTTTTGGACAGCTTTAACATTGAAATTAAAATCAATAATCTCTTTGGATTTAAACCAGAATAAATTATAAATTTCAAACACCGTCATTAAACCCAGATCAAGTTTTATCGCGGAATTACTGGGACATGATTTTATATCTATATAACGTAAATGGGTAACATAAAAAGTAATTAGAAGGATACCCCCACACAAATGTGAAGTGAAAAAAAATGTTGTTTTTTTCCTTCCTGCCTCAGGATCTTGTGCTCACACGTGCTCAGCAGACGGCCGGAAATGGGAGAGCGTTGCCGGGGTTGGCGGAAAAAGAGCCGTCATCCTGGAAGACAACATCCTGTGCACCTCACAGGACCCGTACTACCACAACCTGAACGTCCTGGTCCACGAATACACGCACACCATACACGCCTACGGACTGAGCACCCAGGTCCAGCACAACATTACCGCGGCGTATCACTCCGCGAAGGACACCCACACCTGGACCGTGCCTTCTTACGCCATGAGCAACGAGAGGGAGTATTTCGCGGTGGCGACGACGGTCTTCTTTGCCGTCAACCACAACGGCCAAACGAACTCAGGGGGGATGAACTCCTGTGGATCGGGATACTGTACTACAGCAGTTCTAGGACGAGAACGTCTGCTGGTGAAAGACCCTGCCCTGTACGAAGCTCTGTCTTACGTGTTTACAGGCAACAACCCTGATCTACATAGCGGATTAACTATATGTCCACATAACAACCCTGTTGTTGGGTGATGGATTTACTTTTTATTCTAAAATTATATAACAAAATAAATGTATTCAATTTTGTTTTGTTTATTAAATATGTATTATTTATTTTATTTTTTATTTTTGAATTTGGAGAAGTGAGAGTTGAACCTGGTATGAAAGTTGAATGTAGGTGAAAAGTCTAACATTTTAATTTATCTCAAGCTTGGACAAAATGGCGAGTATGTGATTTGTTATGAGACAATCGCAGCATTAGCCAAACTAAAGCTGTTAAATTCAATTATGGCGAATTGGGTGGGGGTAGGATGTCAGATCCCACTACGTGGTAGTCCTACTTTTTAAATCCCTTATATTAACTTCACGGCCGTCTCTCTCTGTCTGTCGTTCGTCGTCGGGCGGGCGGAAAAACAAAAGTAAAAAATGTTCCACTTCCCGTGATGCCATCGAGCTGAAATTTGACACATAGGCTCGTGTCACCTAACAATGCATCGTATCAAAAATTCAGATCGATCGAACGTACAGTTATTAAATTAATGCATTTTTAATTTATCTATATAAAATATATGTAGCGGTCGCTATTGTTTACATTTTACGGGTCACTTGACTTCACGCCAGCCATCGGTGAACACATCTCGTGTTTTAACCAGATGTACCGGCGTGCTTTTTTTTACATTTTACGTGTCACGCTGAGCTCGGTCCAGCGATCGGTGACCAGACCTTTCCCCTCTCCCACCCGCCCCCAGGGGTTATAAAGCAAAGGGAAGTTAAGACAGATTCAGTCTGTAAATGTTTGTCGCGTTTGAACATAATCAAGACTTTTAGTTATGTCTCATATATAAGGGATTTATAGTCAAAAACTTTGTTTTTACGGGTTTGCTTTATTATATTTAATTATCCACGCTAAGAATACGGCTGATGAAAAGGGAAATAAACGCGTTAAAATTAAATAACCCACTCTTAAAAGGCTATGTCATGTTCTATTTAAACTTTTAAAAAACTCACACATCCTATTTGCTGCTTTTAAAAAATGTTTAGAAATTGTTTTAAAAAAAATAAGATTCAGAAATGAATAAATTAAAATGTTTGAGACGGAAAATGATCCCCTACTTCTATAATCTATGTAGTCGATGTAGTTAAATGAAGATTGTAAAAATCATCTATTTATTTTTCAAAAGTTTTTAATATCTTTCATAGCTATGCTAACTTTTATAATTTAGACATTAGGCTTAAAAAATTAAAATAAATAGCAATCTCAATGCAATTCTCTTAAATTATGACAATTTTTAAATAATAAGACACCGAGAAAATATAGACAAATGTCCTTTGACCATATACAAATACCGTACAGATAGAACGGTTTCTTGTCACATGATTTACTATCGTTATCAAAATGGCGGACGAAGCGAAAGTTCTTTCGCCGGTTTTACAAGTTACTCCAACTATTAAACAGTTCTTAGAAAAAGTTTTAAAATGTAAATGCATTAGAGAATCTTTGAAAAATGAGTGCGATTCCATTATTTCCCAAAGTAGTGGCGAAATTTCAACAAAGTGTATAAGAGAAATATATAACACTCTTCGGAACGAAGGTTAGTAAGTTAAATTAAATAATTAAAATTAATTAAGCAGTAGTCTTAAGTAATAGGATATTATATTTATACTAGATACGACCCGCGGCGTAGCATACGCAGCATACTTACTCATAGATAGTGCAAGGAAAGGGGGGGAGAACAGACACAAAACAGTAGCACGAACAAATGGGAACAATGCGAGTGAATGTTGGGGGGACCACCGAAGCATTTTGGGAAGTATTTCGGAAATCGCGACAATTTCTGTCTCGCCACCTTATATACTATATACTCCTGGTGTATTCATGTCCTACTGAGAACAACTGAGAGCTCGTCACCGAAGTTATCCCAATGTTGACAAACAAATATTACAGCCATGTTTCCAAGTTGGAGAGCAAAAAATTCGTATATGATCTTTTCCCAGAAATAGAAACAAGACCGTTACCTGGTGAAGGAATTGGTATAACATAGAACTAGGCTTTTTTCCGTGAAATAAATGTGAAGCGGTGTTTATGTTCGCTAAGAAAGGGAGAATAGAACGGGCATAAACACAGGCCTGCCAACCATTCCGATTTTTCTGGAATTATACATATTTTTTACCCCTGATTCCGGAATTCCGACAAGACCTTTAAAAGTACGATTTTTTGATCATTAAAAATTTTCAAGTTATAAAAACCCAAAAGTGGCAACAAACAAATAATCATAGAATGATAGAGGGGTGAAAAATAAGGGTAGTGTGTATTTCGGTAATGCCACTCCCTAGGTTTTTTCCTGCACTTCCGTTATTTAAGCGAACTGCCATTTCTAAACTCTAAATCTTTCTTCGTTGGCCACCTGATTGTTCCTTTTTCTAGCTGCAGTATGATATCATACTTTTTCTCTATTGACTGATTGTCCAGTTTTCTTTTAACACCTCCGGACATTTTTAGAATGGAAAAAATAAACTGAATAGCTACAGGATGTTATCCTAAAGACAAGATCAACAAGAGTGCATGAACTGTCATTGAGCGATCCATTTTATTGGTTAGCTAGCATAAATGTAACCAATCGTAAAACTTTTTATTAGACGCGCGCGAAAATATGATAGTGAGATGATGAGTGGCATCGATAACTAACATTTTCAAAAGCTGGCGATTGGCATAGTAACAGAAGTAACACAGCGCTGAGAGCTGAACGCAATCGGGATGTGACGTCACCAGCAGACCTGTCGAGACAGAAATTTGATGCCTTCCCTTGGTTATAAAAAATCTTAACTAACATTTTCAAAAGCTGACGATTAGTCATGGGGATCGAGATAACCAACGTTAAGTGGCAAATTTGGCCCTCTTTTGTGCTTGAGATATTAGGGTTTGGCGACTTAAAAGAATCGACATAACCGATTAGAAAATGGTAATACAAAGAGAGAATTAATGCGTTTTACTGTGCATAAAATAATAAGCATAGCAAAAAGCTTTCCATTTCAGTCTGCGCACAGATTTTCCAGAGATTGAGAGTGCTACTGAGTTTGTCTTATTATCTTTAATATAAGAAATAGCCTCCGCTCTCTTTCTGTGGTTATGTTACAGTAAACCAAGACCCAGATGCCCCACTTTATAAGTATTAACTTCTTAATTAAGACTTTAAACTGCAATATTAGACTTTTATAGATAATTTTTAATAAAAATGTAATATTTTTTCAGCTGTAAATACTGTAGGCCTAATGGTTTTTATCCCATTTTCACTATGCCATTGATATCTAAGTACAGTACATTAAGTGTATCATTATTAGTAGTATGGACAGTACTACCTTATCTTAGACCCTGTTTAATTGCTTATAACATTCCATTATTTGCTTTTACTTTATTGACTGTAGGAAAAATAGTTTTTTTTGTTGCTGAAAGTTTTTTACTTTTTTTTGTTCAAATTAAATCTGCTTTTATCCAAAATATCAGTTCCTCATTTTATAATTCAATGTGGTTTACTAATAGAATGAACTTAAGGACAAACAAAAAATCAACCAATGTTTGTTCCTTATTCACTCACTTTCAATTGATGTTGACCTTTAGTGTTACATATCATTTGTTCTTTTAATCAAATTATTGAATTTATGACTTATGTCTTACAATCTTTTTAAGCCACTTGCTTTGTGTAGGGTGCAATGCTTTATTTCTAAAATAGACCTTTACTCAATTAGTGATGTATCTGGGTTTAACACTTTCTGGCAAGCTTGTTATAAGTTAAGCCAGACAAGGTGATTAACCAAATTTTTAATCTCATGTAAAACCTGTGGGGAAATAGGTAACGAAGTTGTCACACACAGCAAAAATAACATGCACGAAAATCTCAATGAAAAAAAAAGTTTGTGACAAAATGATAAGGAAAACATATAAAGAGTTTTCTCCACACAAAAAAATGGTATGCTTAGCCACATGCAGCGTGCGGGCAGTAGTTTGGCACCTCAGCTTTATGGCCTAAATCTTTTATCTATAATTAGTCTAATGAGACTAATGTTAATATCTTAGCCCAGTCCCAGTCACTTGTTATTTTAACTTTGTCTGTATTATCTGTAAACACAACAGTTACTCTACATTAGACATTGTGATCTTTTTTTCATATTTCATACTTTTTATGAAATGCAAAAGCATTTCATTTGTAACATTAGAGTGATAAAATCATGTTGCGCTGTTCAGCTCTCACTGGTATTAACTTAGTTTCTGTGTTAGGTTTACATCCAGAAGTAAAGGGAACTATATTTAGACACTCAAAAAAGCAAATATTTGTCATGAAAAATTTTAAATAAAAAGTCATTGAGTTGTTTTTATGTGGCTAAGTTTAAAACATGTTTTTTTATCATCTTAAATTTATTGAATGACTTCTAGCTTTAAAAAAACAAAGTTGAAAAATACTTTATAATATTTATATAATTATTGTTGCATAAAGAATTTATGTAATACATATACAAAAGACTTCTTTAGTAAGTCATTAAAATTACGATTAACGATTTAACCTGGAAATGTTGCTTTGATTTTCTTATCTTGCTTAAAATAAAAAGACTAAAAATCTACATATTTTGTAATTATTAGGTGAAATAAAAATTTGAAAGTATATATATATATATACACACAATATATAAATATTCATATAATCCAAATCTAAAGCATTATGGATAAAAATTTTCACTAATTTTTTTTATAGGTCACAAGGTGTTTTTACATGAAATTGTGGAAGATGCCTTTGTGATACCACAGTCTGTAACTCTCCCTCCTAGGGTGAGCATTTCATCATTAGTTGCCATACATAATTATACTTTGTATAAACTTGACAAATTAAAAATTCTATGAAACAATTGAATATATCTCTACGCAACAGACTGGATAATGTGGAACAAATGGTACATTGTCTATCTTTTTCATATTTAATTTAGAGAAGCAGGCTATGCTATAAAAAATATAAAAAGCTAGTGGACATTGTTTAAAGATGATTGATATACTCAACAGGATCAATTGAGAAATATTTAATGTTCATTTTGTTTTTACTCACAGAATCCAGAGCTGGAAGAAAGAATTCGTAAATTAAAGATTATGGAGGAAAACAGAGAGTATAAAAGGATGACAAGAAATGTTGGCCCAAGAGTAAATATTTTACATTCATCATTTTTTTTTCTGACTTTTTATAACTCGTTTAAGCAGCAGCTCCTTAAAATTAACTAACACATCAATATTTTTCTTAACAATAAAAATTGTGTAAGATAAAGTAATATAAATATTAAAAGTTATTTTGAATGAAGCTTCTAATTTTTAAATCTAAGTAACAGAAATAAACTAAAATTCCAGGTTTCTTGGGGTTCACTCCATCCAGGGGTGTCCAAATTTTTACAAAGAGGGCCATATTCCATGAAGTACAAGTATTTGGGGGCTAGATTAAGATATGAAAAAAATGACATAGATCAAGATTAAGTTTCAGATTTTTTAATTATATCATTTCTTTTTGTTTATAACTTGTAAGAGTGATATTAAGTGTGGAAATAAGGGAACAATAAAATTGGTATAATAGAGACTTAAAAAATATCTCATTCTATCATTAGATATAAGTTAAATGGATAAATAATTGCAAAGTTATAGAGTAAGGATGTGTGTTTTATACTACACACCTTGAAATAAATAAAAATGTGTTGAAATATAACTAGGGCCAAATAGTTTGTGTAAAAAATTATGATGTAAACTGAAAAATCTCAGGTAAGTCTCACTAATTCCATGGCTCCCAAATTTTGTGACGTAACACAGCTAATTCGTTCTGCTATGCAAGTAATAAGGAGTAAGAACCTTTTTGTTTACGTATACACGTCTAAATAAATAATAATAATATGAGTGAAAAGTATGTAAGTTACAAAAAATATAAATGATTAATAAATTGGAAGAAGAAAAAAATTAGTAATATTTTCTTAAATTTTAATCAAATTTTGATTGATTTATCGTTAATTTCCGCAGCCCTAATTAATTACTATTTCTCCATCAATTTCCAATATTTTATTAAGCATGGTGTTTTGAAGAAAATATTATACAGATATACTTTTCATAGGTACTCTATTTAAATTTTAATATGTATTATAATTTTTTTTAATGATAGGGCACTGCATTGTTTTTAATCCATGATAAATCAGGTTAAAAAATTATCAACTTGATTTGTCTTCAAAGGAATGAATTTAACCATTTACTGATCTCTGCATATGAATGTTCTATTACTTCTATTCAAATTATTAAACCACATTAAATTAGAAATTATATAGGTTGAATTTATTGTCTGTCCCTTTTTCCATAGTTTGGAAGGACTTTGACATTTCAAGAAGAAGGTAATTAGATAAATTCAAATCTCTGATACGCAAGAAGGTAATTAGATCAATTCAAATCTCTGATAGGCAAGAAGGTAATTAGGTCAATTCAAATCTCTGATAGTCAAGAAGGTAATTAGATCAATTCAAATCTCTGATACGCAAGAAGGTAATTAGATCAATTCAAATCTCTGATAGGCAAGAAGGTAAAGCAGTTCTTCAGTTAACACGCAGCCTAATTTTAAAAAGTACATTATGTTTACATGTCACTTATTTCAATCATTGCAAGGATGGAGAGAAGCCTTCATCTAGTTTCATATCTGAGACAACTGCTCTAGTCATTCAAAATAATCCACCACCTGTCCCGTTTCTTAACCAAAGTGTTAGTACACAAAAACTATTTGAGCTCTAAGCCAAACGCAACATTAGACATACACCATGGGTAATTGTAGGACGCAATAATCCTCTGAATAGAAAAAAAGGAGTCTAAGATAGATAAGAACTATGCAGTTGTCGATATAGTGATTATAGATATCAGTCCATAATCATCATTTTCTTTCTTTGTTTGTTACCAACAGTAAAATCTTTGAACAAGCAGCTGGTGACAGTGTTTAACTTCTTGGTCACTGTGTTTGCTGGCTTTGCTTTTGGCTATAAAGGGGCAGAAATGGTCATTGGAAATCAGCTGGCAATGGTAGGTTTGTTATCTTCTCTTCTTGCTGGTCAAATGGCTGGAAGCAACTTACCATACAATGTAAAGGTCTTACTGCAAATAATTCCACATTTAATTTAGATAAATTGATCCCGAACAAAAAATTTTTAAAAATTTAATGGGAAAGTAAATGTGATGCTCTTAAAAACTACCGTATTTTCACGCATATTCCCCGCACACGCAGATAACCCGCCCACGCATACCCCGCAGAATTTTTAGATCCTGTAAAAATATTGTAGTATAACCCGCCCACGCTTATACCCCGCACTATCCCACCACATTTGATAAGTCATATCACGCTGAACCACTCTATTTGAATGAACTGTATATATATATTATCGCTCACCAAGTTATAAAATCAGATACGTAATATCAAACTATTAAAGGTAGATTGTGAACAAACTTACCAGAAGTTATATAGAATCTAATTTTGTATTCGTGTTTTGCAAGTAATAGTGCCATTGATGCATTATTTAGTAAAAAAAAATTCAGATACCCCGCCCACGGAGATAACCCACAGGGGGGCTGCGGGGTTTGTAAAATCTGGTATAACCCGCTGGGAATATGCGTGAAAATACGGTAAATAACAGTTTTTTTTCTTGGTTAACTTACTTGTGCTGTATTTGAAAGAAAAAAGCTTTACTAAAACTTTAATTTAAAAAAAAAGAGGTTTGAAGTTTCATAATTTTCTTGTACTTAAATTTTTTTATTTAATATGTATTTTTATCTTCAATCATATTAACATATTGATAATGTTGTGTTTTTTTTAAATGTTTAAATTTCAATACATTTTGTGATATAAAGATCTAAAGTGTATTTCAATTTTCAAAAGATCACAATCTGATTTTCAAATGTTTCAGAAAATGCTGTCTGGGTTGTTTGCTGGCCTCGTTGTGTTCTTTGTGGATCTGTACTTCCTGATGAGATATGCCTTGTGATGATAGTGTGTCAATGTCTTATGATATCTGAAAAGTCTGCCTTGTGATGATACTGTGTCAATGTCTTATGGTATCTGAAAAGTCTGCCTTGTGATGATAGTGTGTCAATGTCTTATGGTATCTGAAAAGTCTGCCTTGTGATGATAGTGTGCCAATGTCTTATGATATCTGAAAAGTCTGCCTTGTGATGATACTGTGTCAATGTCTTATGGTATCTGAAAAGTCTGCTTTGTGATGATAGTGTGTCAATGTCTTATGGTATCTGAAAAGTCTGCCTTGTGATGATAGTGTGTCAATGTCTTATGGTATCTGAAAAGTCTGCCTTGTGATGATACTGTGTCAATGTCTTATGGTATCTGAAAAGTCTGCTTTGTGATGATACTGTGTCAATGTCTTATGGTATCTGAAAAGTCTGCCTTGTGATGATAGTGTGTCAATGTCTTATGGTATCTGAAAAGTCTGCCTTGTGATGATAGTGTGTCAATGTCTTATGATATCTGAAAAGTCTGCCTTGTGATGATACTGTGTCAATGTCTTATGGTATCTGAAAAGTCTGCTTTGTGATGATAGTGTGTCAATGTCTTATGGTATCTGAAAAGTCTGCCTTGTGATGATAGTGTGTCAATGTCTTATGGTATCTGAAAAGTCTGCCTTGTGATGATAGTGTGTCAATGTCTTATGGTATCTGAAAAGTCTGCTTTGTGATGATACTGTGTCAATGTCTTATGGTATCTGAAAAGTCTGCCTTGTGATGATAGTGTGTCAATGTCTTATGGTATCTGAAAAGTCTGCCTTGTGATGATAGTGTGTCAATGTCTTATGGTATCTGAAAAGTCTGCCTTGTGATGATAGTGTGCCAATGTCTTATGATATCTGAAAAGTCTGCCTTGTGATGATACTGTGTCAATGTCTTATGGTATCTGAAAAGTCTGCCTTGTGATGATAGTCTGTCAATGTCTTATGGTATCTGAAAAGTCTGCCTTGTGATGATAGTGTGCCAATGTCTTATGATATCTGAAAAGTCTGCCTTGTGATGATACTGTGTCAATGTCTTATGGTATCTGAAAAGTCTGCTTTGTGATGATAGTGTGTCAATGTCTTATGGTATCTGAAAAGTCTGCCTTGTGATGATAGTGTGTCAATGTCTTATGGTATCTGAAAAGTCTGCTTTGTGATGATACTGTGTCAATGTCTTATGGTATCTGAAAAGTCTGCCTTGTGATGACAGTGTGTCAATGTCTTATGGTATCTGAAAATTCTGCCTTGTGATGATAGTGTGCCAATGTCTTATGGTATCTGAAAAGTCTGCCTTGTGATGATAGTGTGTCAATGTCTTATGGTATCTGAAAAGTCTGCCTTGTGATGATAGTGTGTCAATGCCTTATGGTATCTGAAAAGTCTGCCTTGTGATGATAGTGTGTCAATGTCTTATGGTATCTGAAAAGTCTGCCTTGTGATGATAGTGTGTCAATGTCTTATGATATCTGAAAAGTCGGTCAGGGTGGTAAACTTATTGGGCATTTTGAAAACCCTATTAACGTAATCTCAAGTGTGTTGCGGCGAGATTCAATATAAATTTTCATTTTTGCATGATGCCCAGTAGAAAAAATTATGTTTGAATGTTTCCTATTAAACTGTAGGAGCCAAGTGTAAATAGTTTTCTCAGAATAGTGATGACTGATGAATTTTGAGTTGCTGAATGTTAAAACGATAAAACTTATTTTTGTATGTTGTATGGTCGAGCATGTAACTCATTGAAACTTGATGTAACTCTGTGCTGGTTCCTGGATTATTTATTTATGATATATTTTGTTTAGTTGCCTCAATGATATCCTGCCATGACTTGATTGGTTTTTTTTCTGTATCACTTTTTAAACAATAAAATAACGCATCACAATATAATAGATATTTTATCTATTAACAGATTTAGACCAAGCCACGAAGTTTTTATAATAGATATTATATCTATTAATACATCATACAGAATGTTTGCTGCGATAAAGCTTTTAAATAAAATACACAAACAAATTGTGCAATAAAACAATAAATTTGAGCTTTATTTTAAACTAACACTACAACAGACATTTTGGCTAATGCCTTCATCAGTACAATAACATAAAATAGTTACTTATACAGGATGAGAACCACTGCTCTAGGTAATAGTTCAACTGTTTCTTTGGAATTTATACCTTGTGATTGCAGTCAACTTTCTCAAAGATAAATTGGTTTCAAAATCAGGTTTGATATTTCTAAATGTGACTGCAGTAAATAATAATTATAATAATAATGTAGTATATAAAGTAATTGTATATTCTCATTTTGAAACATGTAATTTCATTGTCTCATTTCACATCATCTTCATCTAAATCCCACACAAAATTGGACCAGGAAGGAATACTAAACAATCCATTGGCCATTTTGTCTATAAAAGAAATAAGTTATTTTTTTTAAAATTATTTGATCCATTGATTAATTAGGAAATAGAGATGTTTAGCTCCACTCAGTGAAAAGATAAATTACATGCCCTTAAGAAATAACAAAAAGTCTCCAAGTCTAATACTGTCGGATATTCCCAGTGATATAATAGATTGGGTTTTTTTTATTGTCAATTATAACTACATGTATCAACAAAAATTAAACCAATGTTGTGATTATGCCAAGATATATGTAAACTGTGTTTGTTTTTCGTTTTTTAAAATTTTTTAATGGAGTTTCATCCAAACCATCAATGAATCAGAATAATTTTTTTATAATCTGAGGAAGTCTTTTGATATTTCATCAATTACCACTTATTATTATTAAGAATTCATGCTTTAACTGTTAAGTATTACATTTGATTCACTATCATCTCACCAACATTTTGATTTGCTGTCATGCTATTTTAGTGGTTTGAAGAAATATTTTCTCAGGACTGGGTCTGGCTATTGTCAAAACGGTCAACGTCAATAAAGTTTCACCTGATCAGTTAATTGTGCAGATAAAATAAAAAGTGTCTATCTATGTATTTGAATTTATTTGTTAAAAATCTGCTATAAAATGTTTAAGTTCTTATAATTTTCTGACATCTATACTAAAGGTGATTTCATATTTTACTTATTTATTTTTGTGTTCAGTGAGTGTCTAGAATATGACCGGTAGAAACTAAGAGCTGTTTGAAAAATAGAAAAATGTTGAAGCACTGTCGGTCACGACCCTACTTGCAATGAAACATTCCTTTTGTGATTTATTATAATTTTTTAATTTAATTTATTTGAATTTAAACATTTTGATTGTTTTAACACTAAGCGTCAGTTGAAGATTGAAGATATTTATGCGTTACAGTTACACAATGAACAACTATTTAAATATGTAAAATTTATAAATAGAAACACACTGTATATAGACACAATTAAAGTCAACATTAATTGCTATGATTATGAGAAGCCTTTGAACTATCAAGTTTCATTAAATCTCGTTGGTACCTAGTAGTTGTGGTGCAAAATTCTGTCAGAATAAGGTAGTTTAGAAAGAACAATATTCTAAGCGATAGCATGATTGCCTCAATAGAAGTGACATCCTCTTTCCTGAAAGCAGTAAGTAGTGTCTGCTGCTGACATTCCAGACTTTTAACTTGGCAAGCTTGCTTTTCCTTAATTCAGCCCAAATTATTTTCAACTCTTTGTTTAGGTCACGATTTTTTTAAAACTTTATTTTTAATAAAATATATTTCAAACTAAAACTAAAAGTTTTATTTCATAAATTGCTCACGAGCTGCTGTTTGGCCATCTTTGGTCTAGAACAGGGGTCTCCAAACTTTTCTGCCGGAGGGCCGCATTAACTGTCAAACAGCAGTTTGGGGGCCAACTACACACAGTTTTATAGTAAGCTGTAGGTAAAAAAAGTATCTTTTTTGGAGATTAAAGAGTCTCCAGGGGCCGGATGAGAGGGCCTTGTGGGCAGCATCTTGCCCACGGGCCGTAGTTTGGAGACGCCTGGTCTAGAATAAAAATGCTCTTCCTCCCAGATCGACGGTGTGCATCATGTTTTGATTTACAAGTAGCAATGAATACTTTTAATAATGCCGCCTGATATCAGTGTTCCCTTTAACTTGCGCGGCTGCGTGGATATCTGACCGATGCCGCACAGCAGTTTAGAAATACCCTGCAGTACATTTTATAAAATATTGCACACAAAATAAAGGATGCTGTGCAAGTTAGCACGAGTTTTTATACTTTGCACACGTACCAATGCAACCTTAGAGGTAAAATTTCTTGAAATATATCGAACTTGATCAATTTATTTAGATTTTAAAAAATATAAAAACACCTCTCAAAATAAATTTGGAATAAATTATTTTTTGCGTTATCTCCCTTTACTAAATAATGCAGATATGACTCGAAGCAAACGAGAAAGACGCCTTTATGTCTTATCTATACAGACGCTCCTTCTATGCAGAAGATAGTTGCGTCCCATGACAGATGATCTGTTGGCATGTGAAGCAGCGTTAACAGGCCACGGCTTTGTGGGTTCCATGCATTACCCAGCCGCCTAACTACATGTAGTGTTGGGTACCCATTCGGAGCGGGGTGACTCAGGGACGCCCGCCCCGGGAACAAGCCCTTGCCTTCACACGGTTTCGAACCCGTGACCATCGGTACGACAGTCCAGTGCGCTGCCACTCGACCACCACGCCTTTAATTGGAAGTTGTGGCTTCCGAAGCAAATTTTCAGACCCAAAGTGTGTGCGAAGAATTTATTTTGTCCCTTTTATTTTTTGTGCATTGAAAGAAAAGCGTGCTTTTTAAAAATCCATTTTTTTAAAAATAATTTTTTATTTTACAATTTTTAATGTAATTGTTATGTCTCTGTCTTCACCGGGTTGTATTTTGCAATGAGAGACAACTCTTCAACTTCAAAGGGGAAAAAAAACAACTTTTAAAAAATGTATTTACTATTTCCCTTTGATTACCGCGAAGACAATTGTTGAGTTTACGGTAAAAATAAATTGCGGGGAAAAAAAGGAAATTACTTGACAGCCGATTGTGGAAATTAAATTAAATATTGGAATATTGTATTGTCACTGAAGATTCAGGTGTCTGCCAAATTTCAGCTTAATCGAGCAATGCGAAGTGCGTCAAAGTGACGTTGCAAGATTTTACACTATAACAGACAAGCACTGAATGGCCAGCTCAATAAAAGCGTGTAATAATAAAATGACGCGTTAAAAAAAAATTAATTCGTTGACATTTATTGTATAATTGAATGTTTCGTTGTTACCTTTTGCGGTGTGTTATTCAAAGCAATAATACACATTTTTGCTATAGTCTTTTCCAACTTATCTTATTTTATCTATCACAGACGCTCCTTCATTACAGAATATTATTGCGTCCTACGCTTATCAATGGTTTAAATATACTATTACATTTTTATTAGAGTTTTAATTGTGTGAGTGAGTTGATTTTCCTGTTGTTGTTGTTTTTTTTTCCTTCTTTTTTTATGCAACACATACCTCACCCGAAGTTCAGACGGAGGAAAAAGAATGTGTGTGTTTTGTTAGTCTGATATGGAACAAGAAAAGTGTTTTTACCTATGTCTATCTGAGTCTTAAATTATAATGATTTTATTTTTGTAAACTAGATTGGCGAACTTTATCAAATGTTTTAGAAAAGTCTAGTATTATGGTATCCATTTGATTACTAGCATCCAAACCTAATTTAAGTATACGAAATATAGTATCATAGCTCGAGAGACGTTCCATATTTCCAACGTAATACGAGATTGGTAAATTTCGTGTTGAAAAAATAAAATAGACGTCTGGATGTAAACAATCTGGCTGTGCTTGCCGGAAGTTTGTAGGTCTGGATGTGCCATGTGAAACACTTACAGGAGCACGACCAGGCTAGTCAGAGCCACGCGTTGATCTAACAGAACCAGAATGCGGGGAAACCAGAGCACATGTTGAGAGTACATTCAACTTTTTATGTCCCCTTATCATTCCCGGCCAATAGATTAGGACGGCCGTAAAACCAGGGCAGATAACCCTAACAAGGCTGATACACTATACCAGGGCAGATAACCATAACAAGGCTGATACACTATACCAGGGCAGGTAACCATAACAAGGCTGATACACTATACCAGGGCAGATAACCATAACAAGGCTGATACACTATACCAGGGCAGATAACCATAACAAGGCTGATACACTATACCAGGGCAGGTAACCATAACAAGGCTGATACACTATACCAGGGCAGGTAACCATAACAATTTTAAGGCTGATACACTATACCAGGGCAGATAACCATAACAAGGCTGACACACTATACCAGGGCAGGTAACCATAACAAGGCTGATACACTATACCAGGGCAGATAGCCATAACAAGGCTGATACACTATACCAGGGCAGATAACCATAACAAGGCTGATACACTATACCAGGGCAGATAGCCATAACAAGGCTGATACACTATACCAGGGCAGATAACCATAACAAGGCTGATACACTATACCAGGGCAGATAGCCATAACAAGGCTGATACACTATACCAGGGCAGATAACCATAACAAGGCTGATACACTATACCAGGGCAGATAACCATAACAAGGCTGATACACTATACCAGGGCAGATAACCATAACAAGGCTGATACACTATACCAGGGCAGATAGCCATAACAAGGCTGATACACTATACCAGGGCAGATAACCATAACAAGGCTGATACACTATACCAGGGCAGATAACCATAACAAGGCTGATACACTATACCAGGGCAGATAACCATAACATGGCTGATACACTATACAAGGGCAGGTAACCATAACAAGGCTGATACACTATACTGGCCGTCCATAAAGTACGTCACGCTCCGAGGGGGGAGGGGGTCTAAGAAAGTGTGACACTTTGTGACAGGGTAAGGGTGGGTTCAGGCCATGTGTGATTTCACACATTTATTATTTTTAATTTGTTTTTTTCTCTAATTTATTTATATTTTTATAGTAGAATTTAAGTAGCTTTAAAAATAATTTTCAAAAATTTTGTGAAACATTAGAATTAGTTTTATGTGAAAATAGCATTTAAATGCGAATCTCCTGAATCTATACTAATAAAAGGCAAAGCCCTCACTGACTGACTGACTGACTGACTGACTGATTCATCACTAATTCTCCAACTTCCCGTGTAGGTAGAAGCATGAAACTTTGGGAAGTTGTCGAGTAGCCTCTCGCGACGAAAATTGGAGTAAAAGAATTTTAAAATTAACACTCATGGGGGCCGGGGGCCCAAAAACGTTTTTTTTCCTTATATGGCCTATATAAAATTTGAAAATCACCAATTCTCCTATTTCCCGAGTAGGCAGAAGCATGAAACTTTGGGAAGTTGTTGAGTACAAACCCCGCGATGGTAACGGGAGAAAAAATATTTAAATTATCACTTCCTGGGGGCCGGGGGCCCAAATGAAGTTTTTTCCTTATATGAGCTTTATAAAAACTAAAAATCACTAATTCTCCTATTTCCCGTGTAGGTAGAAGCATGAAACACTAGGTAGTTGATAAGCACACTTCCGCGATGGTAACAAGCGAAAAAAATATTTAAAATAACACTTAATGGGGTCCGGGGGCCCAAATGTAGTTTTTTTCTTATATAAAAAACTGACTCATCACTAATTCTCCAACTTCCCGTGTAGGTATTAGCATGAAACTTTGGGAACTTGCTGAGTACACTCTCTCAACGATAATTGGCGAATAAGAATTTTAAAATTCACACTGTTGGGGGCCCGGGGCCCAAAAACGCTTTTTTTCCTTATATGGACTATATAGAATATGAAATCACTAATTTTCTCATTTCTCGAGTAGGCAAAAGCATGAAACTTTGGGAAGTTGTTGAGTAAAAACCAGCGATAGCGACGGGAGGAAAAAAAATTAAATTATCACTTCCTGGGGGCCGGGGGCCCAAATGAAGTTTTTTCCTTATATGAGCTTTATAAAAACTAAAAATCACAAATTCTCCTATTTCCCGTGTAGGTAGAAGCATGAAACACTAGGTAGTTGATAAGCACACTTCCGCGATGGTAACAAGCGAAAAAAATATTTAAAATAACACTTAATGGGGTCCGGGGGCCCAAATGTAGTTTTTTTCTTATATAAAAAACTGACTCATCACTAATTCTCCAACTTCCCGTGTAGGTATTAGCATGAAACTTTGGGAACTTGCTGAGTACACTCTCTCAACGATAATTGGCGAATAAGAATTTTAAAATTCACACTGTTGGGGGCCCGGGGCCCAAAAACGCTTTTTTTCCTTATATGGACTATATAGAATATGAAATCACTAATTTTCTCATTTCTCGAGTAGGCAAAAGCATGAAACTTTGGGAAGTTGTTGAGTAAAAACCAGCGATAGCGACGGGAGGAAAAAAAATTAAATTATCACTTCCTGGGGGCCGGGGGCCCAAATGAAGTTTTTTCCTTATATGAGCTATACAAAAACTAAAAATCACAAATTCTCCTATTTCCCGTGTAGGTAGAAGCATGAAACTTGGGGTAGTTGTTAAGTACACTTCCACGATGGTAACAGGTAAAAACAATATTTAAATTATCACTTAATGGGGGCCGGGGGCCCAAATGTAGTTTCTTCTTTTATTAAAACAGACTCATCACTAATCTCGGATTTACCGCGTAGGTAGAAGCATGAAACTTTGGGAAGTTGTTGAGTAGCCTCTCGCGACGAAAATTGGCGTAAAAGAATTTTTAAATTAACACTCATGGGGGCCGGGGGCCCAAAAAAGTTTTTTTTCCTTATATGGCCTATATAAAATTTTAAAATCAACAATTCTCCTGTTTCCCGAGTAGTTTTAAGTACACTTTCACGATGGTAACAGGTAAAAACAATATTTAAATTATCACTTACTGGGGGCCGGGGGCCAAAATGTAGTCTTTTCTTATATTAAAACTGACTCATCACTAATTCTCGGATTTCCCGTGTATGTAGAAGCATGAAACCTTGGGAAGTTGTCAAGTAGCCTCTCTCGACGACAAATGGCGAAAAAGAATTTATAAATTCAGCTTCATGGGGGCCGGGGGCCCAAAATCTTTTTTTCCCCTTCCATTGGCTATATAAACATTTGAAAATCACTAATCCTCCTATTTCCCGAGTAGGTAGAAGCATGAAACTTTGGGAAGTTGTTGAGTACACTTCCGCGATGGTAACAGGCGAAAAAATATTCAAAATTTCACTTACTGGGGCCCAGGGGCCAAAATGTAGTTTTTTCCTTATATGAGTTATATAAAAACTGAAAATCACTAATTCTCCTAATTCCTGTGTAGGAAGTAGCATGAAACTTTGAGTAGTTGTTAAGTAACATTCTGCGATGGTAACAGGTTAAAAAACTATCTAAATTATCACTTACTGGGGGCCGGGGGCCAAAATGTAGTTTTCTTCTTATATAAAAAACTGACTCATCACTAATTCTCCAATTTCTCGTGTTGGTAGCAGCATGAAACTTTGGAGAGTTGTTAAGTACACTTCCGCAATGGTAACAGGTGAAAAAGAATTTTGAAATTCACACTCATGGGGGCCGGGGGCCCAAAAACGTTTTTTTTTCCTTATTCTGGCTTTATAAAAATTAAAAATCCCTTATTCTCCTATTTCCCGAGAAGGTAGAAGCATGAAACTTTGGGTAGTTGTTGGATAACATTCCGCGATGGTAACAGGTGGAACAATTATATAAATTATCACATAACGGGGGCCGGGGGCCGAAATGTAATTTTTTTTCTTATATGAGCTATATAAAAACTGAAAATCACTAATTCTCCTATTTCCCGTGTAGGTGGAAGCATGAAACTTTGGGCGGTTGTTGAGTACCCTCCCGCAATGGTAACAGGAAAAAAATATTTAAATTATTACTTCCTGGGGGCCGGGGGCCCAAAGAAGTTTTTTCCTAATATGAGCTATATAAAAACTAAAAATCACTAATTCTCCTATTTCCCGTGTAGGTAGAAGCATGAAACACTAGGTAGTTGATAAGCACACTTCCGCGATGGTAACAAGCGAAAAAAATATTTAAAATAACACTTAATGGGGTCCGGGGGCCCAAATGAAGTTTTTTCCTTATATGAGCTTTATAAAAACTAAAAATCACTAATTCTCCTATTTCCCGTGTAGGTAGAAGCAGGAAACACTAGGTAGATGATAAGCACACTTCCGCGATGGCAACAAGCGAAAAAAATATTTAAAATAACACTTAATGGGGTCCGGAGGCCCAAATGTAGTTTTTTTTCTTATATAAAAAACTGACTCATCACTAATTCTCCAATGTCTCGTGTTGGTAGCAGCATGAAACTTTGGAGAGTTGTTAAGTACACTTCTGCAATGGTAACAATCAAAACAAATGTAAAATTATCATTCACTAGGGGGCCGGGGGCCAAAATGTAGTTTTTTTCTGATATGAGCTATATATAACAGACTCATCATTAAATATCTAACTTCCCGTGTAGGTGGAAGCATGAAACTTTGGGCAGTTGTTAAGTAACATTCCGCGATGGTAACAGGTAAAAAATTATATAAATTATCACTTACTGGGGACCGGGGGCCCAAATTTAGTTTTTTCTAATATTAAAAACTGACTCAACACTAATTCTCCAACTTCCCGTGAATGTAGAAGCTAAAACTTTGGGAACTTGATTAGTACACTCTTATGACGATAATTGGCGAAAAGAAAATTTAAAATTTTACTCATGGGTGACCGGGGCCCCAAAACCGTTTTTTTCCGAATATGGGCTATATAAAACTGAATGAACACTAATTCCTCATCTTCCCGTGTAGGTAGAAGCATATAACTTTGGAAATTTGCTGAGTACCCTCCCGCGATGATAACAATCACAACCAAATATAAAATTATTATTCACTAGGGGGCCGGGGGCCCAAATGTAGTTTTTTTTCTTATATGAGCTATATATAACAGACTCATCATTAAATATCTAACTTCCCGTGTAGTTAGGAGCACGAAACTTTGGGAAGTTGTTGAGTACCCTCCCGCAATGGTAGCAGACGAAAAATAAATTAAATTATCAGATCGATAGGATCACGGGAAGTGTGTCATTTTTTACTTTTCGTTTTTGTTTTTCTGCGGGACTACGACAGACAAAGAGACAAGACGGTGAAGTTAATATATGTATGATATTCATCATGATCCAGATTGAAATCAATTGGTGTTTTGAATTTGTGTTACGCGGGCTCTCAACGGTAACTGAAATCCTAATTTCCGCAGCAGAGCGCGGGTATTTTGCTAGTGTGTTCATAAATCTGAATTGGATACAGCAGGACTGATATCGAAGGATCAGGAATGGTTTGACATGTTCGCACCAGCCAATATTTCACTCAAATTTTTATTAAATATCAGGACATGAAATGTTGCGACAAAGCACGAAGCTCATATTTTAACGTTTTACCTTAAAGATTCTTCCCTCCTATAATCCCAATCAACCAAACAAATGATGGACTCAAAGCTTAAGAAAGAGCAGATGCAGATTCTCATAAATTTCCTTCCTTGTTTGTAGCACAAACTCTCAAATTTGATGAAATTATGCCAGGATCAACAGGAGCTTTCAAAGTACAACCATATGATTACCAGCTTATTTGATCGATTTTGCAAAGTATGTCACTCATATTTTGCCTCACAAAAAATTTCGAAGAAACATACAGGACAACACAGAGCTCGGGCTCAGGAGAATGTGCCCACCCAAACTGTTCAAGAATCAACTCAGATAAAACGCATCCGTCCTTTGAGAATCACTTCCAGAAGTCAAAGAGAACCCATGGCAGTTATTGCCAGAGGAGAAAATGCACATACAGAGGCTGTTGAGTGGCTAGATGAGGACGAGTTGATCTGTCTGCAATTATCCTTCCAGGAAACGATGATTGTGAAAGATTTATGTCAGTCGTAACTATGGATGAACACAGATGATGTCCAGTGAATATTTTTGAATGAAAAATAATTTATAGGACCATAATAAACAGATTAAATATAGCTCAAGAGTTTGTCACATAATTTGTCAATCTAGTCTTTTTTTTAGTCAAATTGTTTTGTTTCTTTTCATTATGTAATTTTAAAAATCCGGCTCCGGCTTCGGCAGGATTTCACTTCATAAATCCGGCTGGCCGATGGATCCCTAATTTATATATATATTCATAATCATAATGGCCGCGGAAAATCCGGAATCCGGCCATTTTAACAAATCTTATTCCGACTCCAGCCGGATTTCACTTCATAATTCCGGCCCACTTCAGCTCCAGCCGGATTTCAAAATTTTAAATCCGGTACATCCCTACTTTTAAGTGGAAATTTTATATTTTAATACAATTTAATAGTGAAGTGTATTTTAAGTATTAAATTTAATATTTTAATTAGGTGTTAATTAAAAAAAATTGGAAAATGTGACGTACTTTAAAGGGGGGTCCCAAGATTTGTGACCGTCAAAATGGTCAAAAATAGCGTGACGTACTTTATGGACGGCCCCTACCAGGGCATATACACCATAACAGGGCAGATACACTATAACAGGGCATATACACCATAACAGGGCATATACACCATAACATGGCATATACACCATAACAGGGCATATACACCATAACAGGGCATATACACCATAACAGGGCAGATACACTATAACATGGCAGATACACTATAACAGGGCATATACACCATAACAGGGCAGATACACTATAACAGGGCATATACACCATAACAGGGCAGATACACTATTATATTATAAATATAAGCCGGCTACCAGCTCTCTCTCAGTTAACGGTATGTGCTTTTTAAAAAAAAATAATAATAAGTCACTAATTGTAGTAGGATTAATTAACAGTGTTGGTCAATACTTCAAAAATCGGATTTTTACCGGAGCCTGCAACAGAAATATGACAGTTTACATCACCAGATTATCAGAAACCAATTTTCGGGCAAGATTTTTTATTTTTAACTTTCATTTATTTTTGATATTATAGATTTCAAACGAAAAGTTTAAATTTCATAAATTGTTCGCGAGCCGCAATGTGAAAACAGAAGAGCCGCATGCGGCTGACGAGCCGCGGTTTGACAACCGTTGCACTAAACCCACGGAACATCTCTTCTATGTTCCACATCACCAAACTGTGAACAAAAAGCTGCAAAGACTAGGCTTGGTAAGACCATCTGTACACCCAGCCGTTAGAATGACCTCTGATTTTTTCCCCCATATATGCATAACGCCACCTTAGAATAGCAAGGTTCTATGTTAACTTTTCGTCGAACCGAGATAATCACGTTTGAAAATAAAATTTGATGTTAGTTGCTCTATACTCTATATAGAGTTAAAAACTTGTTCTTCTGGACTTCCTACAAAATTGTCTCAAGATACAGCTTTCAAATTTTGTACCATGATAGATTAATACAAGAACCATAACCAGATGGCAATAACTCATTTTGGTCACAAATTCGACTTAGAACCTTGTTATTCTAAGGCGGTGATAACTTTAAAGTTAAAAGTAGTCTTGGGGCATTTTTCAACCAAACTTTTCAAACTCTTGGTAACAGCTGCGGAATCCTTGACGAGGTCATTCTATCCTGGAATAGAGTTGAATATCTCATCCTGGCGTCACCGTGTTGTCTTTACTGGAGGTTGCTGTACTGATCAGATGTAATGAAACCAGGGCAGATACGCTAAACATACGCTATCTTTTTCTTTCTTTCTTTTTTTATTACCTAACCTTGACCCTACCTGTGCCGTGCATGTCCCAGGGGTTCTACATCTGGAGTCCATTGACCCTTTGAATGAGATTGAGAAAGATTCAGCAGTTTGGTGCGTAGAAAATGTATTACATATTTTTTCCACTGCCCCCGAGACTCATACGTAATAAATTTTTTCATCATCTTCAGCAAAGTCGCAATTGTGACTTCATAGTTTGTTCTCTTGTTGCGTTTCTCAGATGGGTAGCAGAATTATCGACACAAATATGGTGACGAAATTAGTCACTAACAATAATAATTATGTTATAGCACAAATTTACGATTATTTCAACAAAAACTTGAGTCATTATACCAACAGTTATATACAGTTATATACAGTTATATACAGTTATATACAGTTATATACAGTTATATACAGTTGTATACAGTTATATACAGTTATATACAGTTATATAAAGTTATATACAGTTATATATAGTTATATACAGTTATATACAGTTATATACAGTTATATACAGTTATATACAGTTATACACAGTTATATACAGTAATATACAGTTATAGTTAGTTATATACAGTTATATACAGTTATATACAGTTATATCACAAACAATTTAGATTACGTTACCCCCAATTTAATATCTTAAAAGTCCAAGCAATACTGATTAACGAGGATTCACTTTTAACATAAAGGGTTGCAATATTTCAACAACAAGCAATATTTCAACAACAACAAAAAAAACATCAATTAAAAAAATCTCACTTGAAAATAAAAGGGGATGGCAAAAACTCGTTTTGAATGCCAAGTGAAAACTTAGGTTACCGAGGGTCTGTCTGTGTAGCGATTCTTGCACCAAATAAAGAACCGCTTTACTTGAAGAAAAAATACATTAAAAATATGTAAAGACCTTGGGTGTTGAGTCAGAGAGACGGAGTGATCGATATGGATGGGGGTGGGTGGGGGTGGGTGGGGGTGAGGGAGGGGGGGAGTTTTGACTTCAACCAGGTGCCATCAAAGAGAAATGGAGAGAGGATGTTCCCCGAAGACTCGCTATAGACGGTAAAAGAGAATAGGCGGAGAATATAGAGGTAAATTCTTTGACGGGAAAAAGGTGTTACTGCCTCGCGTACAAAAGCTATTTATGTAAAACTTGGGGATGCGATGGTTGGAGTCGATTATTTATGTAAAACTTGGGGATGCGATGGTTGGAGTCGATTATTTATGTAAAACTTGGGGATGCGATGGTTGGAGTCGATTATTTATGCAAAACTTGGGGATGCGATGGTTGGAGTCGATTATTTATGTAAAACTTGGGGATGCGATGGTTGGAGTCGATTATTTATGTAAAACTTGGGGATGCGATGGTTGGAGTCGATTATTTATGTAAAACTTGGGGATGCGATGGTTGGAGTCGATTATTTATGTAAAACTTGGGGATGCGATGGTTGGAGTCGATTATTTATGTACAACTTGGGGATGCGATGGTTGGAGTCGATTATTTATGTAAAACTTGGGAATGCGATGGTTGGAGTCGATTATTTATGTAAAACTTGGGGGTTGCGATGGTTGGATTCGATTATTTATGTAAAACTTGGGGATGCGATGGTTGGAGTCGATTATTTATGCAAAACTTGGGGATGCGATGGTTGGAGTCGATTATTTATGTAAAACTTGGGGATGCGATGGTTGGAGTCGATTATTTATGTAATACTTGGGGATGCGATGGTTTGATTCGATTATTTATGTAAAACTTGGGGATGCGATGGTTGGAGTCGATTATTGCTCGGATCACTTAGAATGTTGTGTACAGTTTGAAAGAAAATGATTTGGAAATATTAGTTGTTGGTCAATGTCAATTTGAAAAGCCTGTGATCGGGGTGAAGGTCAACTCTTCCAAAAATGTTCAAGATTTCTTAAATACTACTTTAACATGTATTAATTATTAGAGCTGCGCCGGATTCAAATTTTTTTAAATCTGTCCGGAGCCCGATTTGGCCGGTTTTATGAAGTGAAATTCTGCCGGACCTGGATCAGGATTTGTAAAAATGGCCGGATTCCGGATTTTCCGGAGCAGGAGCCGAAATCCGGTACACCCGTCTTACTAATCTATTAGATTTAAACAGTTTATTATTATGTTGTTTTTTTTAAAAATCACATTCATCAAGTTTTTGGCCTTTCCGCACACAAATACATCAAGAGCCAAAACTTACATTTTTCTTTTTTTTTGGGTAGAAAAAAGTAAAGATTCCACTCAGAAATGGGTTGTACTCTTTATTTGACCAGCTAGTGTCATGAGCTTTAATTTGTTTCCTTAAAAACACTATTTATAATTTATATCTAGCGGCAGCGCGCTGGGCTGCCGAACCGAGACAGAGGCCGGTCACGGGTTCTATTCTCGGTGCTGGCAAGGCCCACGGGGCATTGTGCTAGCCACACAATAACTTGCTCGTTAGTGGTGGCTAAATAAAAAGTTGTGAACGCTACTTCACATGCCCCATAGTCCGTCATGGACTGGAAAGGGGTTATTATTATTATTATTTGTGAAACCTGAACTAAGTCGTACCTTCGTATTTATAAATGTACATATTTTTCGAGGACATAGCACATGTTATTGTTGTTAGTGTTGATGTAGTTGTGGTTTCAAGAGAAATTACTATGAATGAACTGCTAAAAATATTAACACATAAAAGTTATTGAAAGAATGTCGTGAATGGGATTCTTATTTACTCATTATTTACACAAAGAAACAAAATCATTGTTTTTAAAAAAAATTTAAGAACAGCAATTTTAAAAAAATACATTCAAAGAAATCTCCTGAACCCCATGTGTGTTGGTTGAACGAAATAACATAACTCACGAGAGTTTGTAAGTGAAGCAGACGAGAGAAGAAAAAATGAAGGAAAACACGTACACATGAGAAAGACTTGGGACGTTCATTGTGTGGAGAGGTAAAGGATTACTCACTCAGGTGAGGGTAACAAGAAAGGGGGAAAAATGTCAACGCGGTGCTAACACAGGAAAGAGCTAATTGTCTGAGGATGTATGTGTTATAGAGGACAATGTGATGTAAGGTATATGGTCGGTGTGTAACGGGGTGAGGGGGGGCATGTGTTTAAGGTATCAGGTTTGTTTGTTCTTCTACGTGAAGATGACTAATGGCTGAAAACAACATTATCAGAGTTTTAAGACATGTAGGGTTCTGCCGACTGGGAGGAAGCTCTTTACCAACAGTGACGTTTCTTTTTGCGGTTTTAAATTAATGATACATTTCAATTTACTGGCGAACCATCATGTCATGATATCACATATCAACATGTCCACCCTACCATCACGTCAAGCTACCATCATGCCTACACTTCCAACGTGTCCACTCTACCATCATGTCCACTCTACCATCATGTCCGCCCTACCATCATGTGCACTCTACCATCATGTCCACTCTACCATCATGTCCACCCTACCATCATGTCCACCCTACCATCATGTCCGCCCTACCATCATGTCCACTCTACCATCATGTCCACTCTACCATCACGTCCACTCTACCCTCATGTCCACTCTACCATCATGTCCACCCTACCATCATTCCCTCCATACCATCATGCCCGCCATACCGCCATTTTGGGGCTAACACTTGTTCCAATCAGACCCCTCTATGCTCCCCTAGCTACACCTCTAACATCCCCCCCAGGGCCCACTCATCACACGGCCCACTCCCCTATACACATGTTGGTCTCTCTGTTAAATCCTCTCCTTTACTTCTGCCACCGTATACCGGATTTGTCTGGGTCCATCCAGCACTTTGACAGCAAGATACGAGAAATAAATATTGGGACTCCTTATTCAGAAATGACTGTCATTAACCCCACTTAAAGTAACTTTATTATTTATGTTTATTTATTTTTTTTAATTTCTTTATTTTTTATTAATTATTGTTATTATTATTATTATTATTATTATGAGATTCGAAGACAAACTTTATAATGAAAAATCATTTTATTGCTTATTGCGTCATTACAATATTGAAATAGTTTCGAAGGTTGCATGACTCAAGTGAACCAGACCCCGATGACAGTAACTCTCAAAACCTTTCTACCTACCAATACAACACCCTACCCTCCCCCAACACCTACCAGATAAACGTATCGCCCGCCCCATCCCCCACCATCTGTCCGCACGTGCCTTTCACATTTCCCCGGTCCGCTACTGTCGGGCTCGACCAGATGTTGGTAGCGGTGAGTTAATGTATGGCTCGTGCCGTCAGCTAACCCCAGGGGTTCTCACGATTTTCTTTGTTTTGGGTGACATAAAATTGTATGCCGGGGTAACTTAATTTACATCATTTACAAAATTAACATTCAATACATATAGTACGTGGATTAGCGTCGATAGGTTTAAACGTTTAGGTTGCTAAGTATAAAGTTGAAGGTCACAGTATAAATATACATTTTTTAATAAGAAATGTGAAGGTCATGGCCTCTCAGTCATTCGAATTGAAAGAAATTTAAAACAGACTTTCAATAATTCAAATAGTTATATTTTAGTGCGTGACATGTGCAGTGATGAGAGACGGAGTAAGTCAGATTTCCTTGTAGCTAATTGGTTGATAAATAAAACTCATGAGTTTGCCTTTATTTGGCTATAAATAAAAACTTAAAAATCATACTTTCCATACACCGTGACACAATGGTATTTCAATATTGTCTTCTTTTAAAGGGGAACAAAATCAATTAGAGCTCACGTGTAATTAGTTGGATTCGATGCGGGGCCGTCCATAAATGACGTCACGCGATTTTTGCCGATTTTACCCCCCCCCCTTCCACGTCACACTTCCTCACAAAAACTTAGACCCCCCGCAATACGACGTTACAAAGTTGTGACCCCCCCCCTTTAAATGCGGTTTTGTCTATTTGAAAATGAGCATGTTTCAAAACAATTTATTGTTATTTTAGTATGTATTTAGTGTAAGGCTGCATTCCGATATCGTAACACGCGTGAATCCATGCAAAACGTCATAAAATAAATATTAAGAATTCGAATATTGAAGTGGAACTTTGATTTAGAGTAGCGTGTTTTGACATGACGTCACAATTCTAAAACTCCCCCCTTCCCCTCGTCACAAATGTGGGGACCTCCCCCTCTTTATTTTTTTAGGTGCGTGACATCGTTTATGGACGGACCCTATCATTGGATGGATGAGGTATTATACGGATTCTGTCAATTTACATCACTCTATTATGTAATCGATGTTGAGTTGTAGTATTCGAATCCTAGTGAAGATCTGAATTCGATGAAACGTTATTTTTAAAAACTTAAGTATAGAAGTTTGCCATTTTTTTCCAACTTCGATTTCGTAGCATTGAGTTTATAGTTTATTGCCTTTTTAATGTGGTTGTGCAAACAAATTCTTATGTGTGATTCGTCCATTTGGTATTATTTTGTCGTCAATTGCGGTCTTGCGCGGTGTTGCTAACACCTTCACTTATCTTGCTTTCCTTAACCGCAATTTCAGAGCCCCGGCGTGGTTTACATTTAGGATGTAGTCGTCAAAATGCCAACAAAACAAAACATAAAACGTTATGTCTCAGCCACGAGAAGACTTGGCCGCGAGTATCAGGCGATGGTTACATGTATCTGATAATACACGAGCTTTAGGCAGGGGGTTACAGATAGGTGAAGGTGTGGGGTAGCTGGGGGGAGAGGGGATTGGGATGGCGTGGTGTGGTGTTAGGCTGGGTAAGCATCAGGGTGCACGACGGTAGGAGTGTGAGTTAGGGTGTTACTACCTGGGGGAAGGGGGCGTAGTGGACCAGATGGTGGGGGGAGCGGTGCAGTTGTATATCAGGGACAGGCGACGTAAAAAAAATATTTAAAAAAGCAATGGCTTACAGAGAAGATGGGCAAACAGTGGGGGGAGGGGGGTGAGGAAGAGCAGAAATATTAGAAAATTTCTTAGGGTTAAAACTCGTAATGATAATTCCATCATAAATTACCATTGCGCACATTGAAAGCGGTATACTCTGTTGGCCAAACTGTCTGACAGACTTTGATTATAGCTCTACACTCTACACTCTTGGTCTTAAAGTGGAATTGTAGTACTTGCTGTATTAATTATTTTTATTTTTTTTGTTGATCGTCCGTCGTAGTCGCCGATGACCATTCTCATCGTATTAGTCCAGTGCTAGGCCTCCACTTGTGTCCTCTGGTGGCTTATTAGACCTATTCTTGCGCGAAAGGTGTGTCCGCATGTCAGACAAGAGATGTTTGGGATGTCAGACAAGAGATGTTTGGGATGTCAGACAAGAGATGTTTGGGATGTCAGACAAGAGATGTTTGGGATGTCAGACAAGAGATGTTTGGGATGTCAGACAAGAGATGTTTGGGATGTCAGACAAGAGATGTTTGGGATGTCAGACAAGAGATGTTTGGGATGTCAGACAAGAGATGTTTGGGATGTCAGACAAGAGATGTTTGGGATGTCAGACAAGAGATGTTTGGGATGTCAGACAAGAGATGTTTGGGATGTCAGACAAGAGATGTTTGGGATGTCAGACAAGAGATGTTTGGGATGTCAGACAAGAGATGTTTGGGATGTCAGACAAGAGATGTTTGGGATGTCAGACAAGAGATGTTTGGGATGTCAGACAAGAGATGTTTGGGATGTCAGACAAGAGATGTTTGGGATGTCAGACAAGAGATGTTTGGGATGTCAGACAAGAGATGTTTGGGATGTCAGACAAGAGATGTTTGGGATGTCAGACAAGAGATGTTTGGGATGTCAGACAAGAGATGTTTGGGATGTCAGACAAGAGATGTTTGGGATGTCAGACAAGAGATGTTTGGGATGTCAGACAAGAGATGTTTGGGATGTCAGACAAGAGATGTTTGGGATGTCAGACAAGAGATGTTTGGGATGTCAGACAAGAGATGTTTGGGATGTCAGACAAGAGATGTTTGGGATGTCAGACAAGAGATGTTTGGGATGTCAGACAAGAGATGTTTGGGATGTCAGACAAGAGATGTTTGGGATGTCAGACAAGAGATGTTTGGGATGGCATCAAGAGATGTTTGGGATGTCAGACAAGAGATGTTTGGGATGTCAGACAAGAGATGTTTGGGATGTCAGACAAGAGATGTTTGGGATGTCAGACAAGAGATGTTTGGGATGTCAGACAAGAGATGTTTGGGATGTCAGACAAGAGATGTTTGGGATGTCAGACAAGAGATGTTTGGGATGTCAGACAAGAGATGTTTGGGATGTCAGACAAGAGATGTTTGGGATGTCAGACAAGAGATGTTTGGGATGTCAGACAAGAGATGTTTGGGATGTCAGACAAGAGATGTTTGGGATGTCAGACAAGAGATGTTTGGGATGTCAGACAAGAGATGTTTGGGATGTCAGACAAGAGATGTTTGGGATGTCAGACAAGAGATGTTTGGGATGTCAGACAAGAGATGTTTGGGATGTCAGACAAGAGATGTTTGGGATGTCAGACAAGAGATGTTTGGGATGTCAGACAAGAGATGTTTGGGATGTCAGACAAGAGATGTTTGGGATGTCAGACAAGAGATGTTTGGGATGTCAGACAAGAGATGTTTGGGATGTCAGACAAGAGATGTTTGGGATGTCAGACAAGAGATGTTTGGGATGTCAGACAAGAGATGTTTGGGATGTCAGACAAGAGATGTTTGGGATGTCAGACAAGAGATGTTTGGGATGTCAGACAAGAGATGTTTGGGATGTCAGACAAGAGATGTTTGGGATGTCAGACAAGAGATGTTTGGGATGTCAGACAAGAGATGTTTGGGATGTCAGACAAGAGATGTTTGGGATGTCAGACAAGAGATGTTTGGGATGTCAGACAAGAGATGTTTGGGATGTCAGACAAGAGATGTTTGGGATGTCAGACAAGAGATGTTTGGGATGTCAGACAAGAGATGTTTGGGATGTCAGACAAGAGATGTTTGGGATGTCAGACAAGAGATGTTTGGGATGTCAGACAAGAGATGTTTGGGATGTCAGACAAGAGATGTTTGGGATGTCAGACAAGAGATGTTTGGGATGTCAGACAAGAGATGTTTGGGATGTCAGACAAGAGATGTTTGGGATGTCAGACAAGAGATGTTTGGGATGTCAGACAAGAGATGTTTGGGATGTCAGACAAGAGATGTTTGGGATGTCAGACAAGAGATGTTTGGGATGTCAGACAAGAGATGTTTGGGATGTCAGACAAGAGATGTTTGGGATGTCAGACAAGAGATGTTTGGGATGTCAGACAAGAGATGTTTGGGATGTCAGACAAGAGATGTTTGGGATGTCAGACAAGAGATGTTTGGGATGTCAGACAAGAGATGTTTGGGATGTCAGACAAGAGATGTTTGGGATGTCATCAAGAGATGTTTGGGATGTCAGACAAGAGATGTTTGGGATGTCAGACAAGAGATGTTTGGGATGTCAGACAAGAGATGTTTGGGATGTCAGACAAGAGATGTTTGGGATGTCATCAAGAGATGTTTGGGATGTCAGACAAGAGATGTTTGGGATGTCAGACAAGAGATGTTTGGGATGTCAGACAAGAGATGTTTGGGATGTCAGACAAGAGATGTTTGGGATGTCATCAAGAGATGTTTGGGATGTCAGACAAGAGATGTTTGGGATGTCAGACAAGAGATGTTTGGGATGTCAGACAAGAGATGTTTGGGATGTCATCAAGAGATGTTTGGGATGTCAGACAAGAGATGTTTGGGATGTCAGACAAGAGATGTTTGGGATGTCAGACAAGAGATGTTTGGGATGTCAGACAAGAGATGTTTGGGATGTCAGACAAGAGATGTTTGGGATGTCAGACAAGAGATGTTTGGGATGTCAGACAAGAGATGTTTGGGATGGCATCAAGAGATGTTTGGGATGTCAGACAAGAGATGTTTGGGATGTCAGACAAGAGATGTTTGGGATGTCATCAAGAGATGTTTGGGATGTCAGACAAGAGATGTTTGGGATGTCAGACAAGAGATGTTTGGGATGTCAGACAAGAGATGTTTGGGATGTCAGACAAGAGATGTTTGGGATGTCAGCAAGAGATGTTTGGGATGGCATCAAGAGATGTTTGGGATGTCAGACAAGAGATGTTTGGGATGTCATCAAGAGATGTTTGGGATGTCAGACAAGAGATGTTTGGGATGGCATCAAGAGATGTTTGGGATGTCAGACAAGAGATGTTTGGGATGTCAGACAAGAGATGTTTGGGATGTCAGACAAGAGATGTTTGGGATGTCAGACAAGAGATGTTTGGGATGTCAGACAAGAGATGTTTGGGATGTCATCAAGAGATGTTTGGGATGTCAGACAAGAGATGTTTGGGATGTCAGACAAGAGATGTTTGGGATGTCATCAAGAGATGTTTGGGATGTCAGACAAGAGATGTTTGGGATGTCAGACAAGAGATGTTTGGGATGTCAGACAAGAGATGTTTGGGATGTCAGACAAGAGATGTTTGGGATGTCAGACAAGAGATGTTTGGGATGTCAGACAAGAGATGTTTGGGATGTCAGACAAGAGATGTTTGGGATGTCAGACAAGAGATGTTTGGGATGTCAGACAAGAGATGTTTGGGATGTCAGACAAGAGATGTTTGGGATGTCAGACAAGAGATGTTTGGGATGTCAGACAAGAGATGTTTGGGATGTCAGACAAGAGATGTTTGGGATGTCAGACAAGAGATGTTTGGGATGTCAGACAAGAGATGTTTGGGATGTCAGACAAGAGATGTTTGGGATGTCAGACAAGAGATGTTTGGGATGTCAGACAAGAGATGTTTGGGATGTCAGACAAGAGATGTTTGGGATGTCAGACAAGAGATGTTTGGGATGTCAGACAAGAGATGTTTGGGATGTCAGACAAGAGATGTTTGGGATGTCAGACAAGAGATGTTTGGGATGTCAGACAAGAGATGTTTGGGATGTCAGACAAGAGATGTTTGGGATGTCAGACAAGAGATGTTTGGGATGTCAGACAAGAGATGTTTGGGATGTCAGACAAGAGATGTTTGGGATGTCAGACAAGAGATGTTTGGGATGTCAGACAAGAGATGTTTGGGATGTCAGACAAGAGATGTTTGGGATGTCAGACAAGAGATGTTTGGGATGTCAGACAAGAGATGTTTGGGATGTCAGACAAGAGATGTTTGGGATGTCAGACAAGAGATGTTTGGGATGTCAGACAAGAGATGTTTGGGATGTCAGACAAGAGATGTTTGGGATGTCAGACAAGAGATGTTTGGGATGTCAGACAAGAGATGTTTGGGATGTCAGACAAGAGATGTTTGGGATGTCAGACAAGAGATGTTTGGGATGTCAGACAAGAGATGTTTGGGATGTCAGACAAGAGATGTTTGGGATGTCAGACAAGAGATGTTTGGGATGTCAGACAAGAGATGTTTGGGATGTCAGACAAGAGATGTTTGGGATGTCAGACAAGAGATGTTTGGGATGTCAGACAAGAGATGTTTGGGATGGCATCAAGAGATGTTTGGGATGTCAGACAAGAGATGTTTGGGATGTCAGACAAGAGATGTTTGGGATGTCAGACAAGAGATGTTTGGGATGTCAGACAAGAGATGTTTGGGATGTCAGACAAGAGATGTTTGGGATGTCAGACAAGAGATGTTTGGGATGTCAGACAAGAGATGTTTGGGATGTCAGACAAGAGATGTTTGGGATGGCATCAAGAGATGTTTGGGATGTCAGACAAGAGATGTTTGGGATGGCATCAAGAGATGTTTGGGATGTCAGACAAGAGATGTTTGGGATGTCAGACAAGAGATGTTTGGGATGTCATCAAGAGATGTTTGGGATGTCAGACAAGAGATGTTTGGGATGTCAGACAAGAGATGTTTGGGATGTCAGACAAGAGATGTTTGGGATGTCAGACAAGAGATGTTTGGGATGTCAGACAAGAGATGTTTGGGATGTCAGACAAGAGATGTTTGGGATGTCAGACAAGAGATGTTTGGGATGTCAGACAAGAGATGTTTGGGATGTCAGACAAGAGATGTTTGGGATGTCAGACAAGAGATGTTTGGGATGTCAGACAAGAGATGTTTGGGATGTCAGACAAGAGATGTTTGGGATGTCAGACAAGAGATGTTTGGGATGTCAGACAAGAGATGTTTGGGATGTCAGACAAGAGATGTTTGGGATGTCAGACAAGAGATGTTTGGGATGTCAGACAAGAGATGTTTGGGATGTCAGACAAGAGATGTTTGGGATGTCAGACAAGAGATGTTTGGGATGTCAGACAAGAGATGTTTGGGATGTCAGACAAGAGATGTTTGGGATGTCAGACAAGAGATGTTTGGGATGTCAGACAAGAGATGTTTGGGATGTCAGACAAGAGATGTTTGGGATGTCAGACAAGAGATGTTTGGGATGTCAGACAAGAGATGTTTGGGATGTCAGACAAGAGATGTTTGGGATGGCATCAAGAGATGTTTGGGATGTCAGACAAGAGATGTTTGGGATGTCAGACAAGAGATGTTTGGGATGTCAGACAAGAGATGTTTGGGATGTCAGACAAGAGATGTTTGGGATGTCAGACAAGAGATGTTTGGGATGTCAGACAAGAGATGTTTGGGATGTCAGACAAGAGATGTTTGGGATGTCAGACAAGAGATGTTTGGGATGTCAGACAAGAGATGTTTGGGATGTCAGACAAGAGATGTTTGGGATGTCAGACAAGAGATGTTTGGGATGTCATACAAGAGATGTTTGGGATGTCAGACAAGAGATGTTTGGGATGTCAGACAAGAGATGTTTGGGATGTCAGACAAGAGATGTTTGGGATGTCAGACAAGAGATGTTTGGGATGGCATCAAGAGATGTTTGGGATGTCAGACAAGAGATGTTTGGGATGTCAGACAAGAGATGTTTGGGATGTCAGACAAGAGATGTTTGGGATGGCAGACAAGAGATGTTTGGGATGTCAGACAAGAGATGTTTGGGATGTCAGACAAGAGATGTTTGGGATGTCAGACAAGAGATGTTTGGGATGTCAGACAAGAGATGTTTGGGATGTCAGACAAGAGATGTTTGGGATGGCATCAAGAGATGTTTGGGATGTCAGACAAGAGATGTTTGGGATGTCAGACAAGAGATGTTTGGGATGTCAGACAAGAGATGTTTGGGATGTCATCAAGAGATGTTTGGGATGTCAGACAAGAGATGTTTGGGATGTCAGACAAGAGATGTTTGGGATGGCAGTCAAGAGATGTTTGGGATGTCAGACAAGAGATGTTTGGGATGTCAGACAAGAGATGTTTGGGATGTCAGACAAGAGATGTTTGGGATGTCAGACAAGAGATGTTTGGGATGTCAGACAAGAGATGTTTGGGATGTCAGACAAGAGATGTTTGGGATGTCAGACAAGAGATGTTTGGGATGTCAGACAAGAGATGTTTGGGATGTCAGACAAGAGATGTTTGGGATGTCAGACAAGAGATGTTTGGGATGTCAGACAAGAGATGTTTGGGATGTCAGACAAGAGATGTTTGGGATGTCAGACAAGAGATGTTTGGGATGTCAGACAAGAGATGTTTGGGATGTCAGACAAGAGATGTTTGGGATGTCAGACAAGAGATGTTTGGGATGTCAGACAAGAGATGTTTGGGATGTCAGACAAGAGATGTTTGGGATGTCAGACAAGAGATGTTTGGGATGTCAGACAAGAGATGTTTGGGATGTCAGACAAGAGATGTTTGGGATGTCAGACAAGAGATGTTTGGGATGTCAGACAAGAGATGTTTGGGATGTCAGACAAGAGATGTTTGGGATGTCAGACAAGAGATGTTTGGGATGGCATCAAGAGATGTTTGGGATGGCATCAAGAGATGTTTGGGATGTCAGACAAGAGATGTTTGGGATGTCAGACAAGAGATGTTTGGGATGTCAGACAAGAGATGTTTGGGATGTCAGACAAGAGATGTTTGGGATGTCAGACAAGAGATGTTTGGGATGTCAGACAAGAGATGTTTGGGATGTCAGACAAGAGATGTTTGGGATGTCAGACAAGAGATGTTTGGGATGTCAGACAAGAGATGTTTGGGATGTCAGACAAGAGATGTTTG
>CALYLW010001540.1:0-13637 GCA_944989445.1 Ampullaceana balthica
AGTATGGCTTTATTTCAATACCAGGAAATAGTATTTTACCAATGTGTCTTCTGTGAAATAAAACTTTGTCGAATGATTCTATGAAACCTCCCACGCTTTAAGGAACATTTAATGAAAATCCATAGTGATAAAAAAGATAAAGATTTAACGATTTTTTGAAGCAGTCCAAGAAACATATTTGAAAACGCCATCACTTCAACAACTCATAGGGACAACATCTAAGTGAGATGACGATGGACTGCGTGCGTCTTACAATATTTCTTTATTGATTGCAAAGTCTGGAAAGCCACACACGATTAGTGAAGGACTTATTTTACCAGCTGTAAGTGCGGTAATAAGCACTGTGTTGAACAAACCAGCTTTCGACATCTCAAAAAGAAATAAACTGAGCAATAATTCAGTCCAAAGAAGGATTAACGAAATGCTCAGTGTGTTGAAAATTCTTTATGTGATTACTTAAAAACATCTGATTTTTCCTTACAGCTTGACGACTCCACTTTACCAGGAAACGAGGCTTTACTTTTAGCTTATGTAAAATTTGTAAAATAAGAACTATTTTGCCAAGAACTGTTGTTTGCTAAATGTTTCGAAACAGATACAAAAGGTGAAACGTTATTTACTGAATTAAAAAGATTTTTCGATAAAAAAGCTATGCTCTTGACTAATATCATTTCTGTTGCTACTGACGGTGCTCCGGCAATGGTAGGAAGATACCGAGGCTTTCTGGCATACCTAAAACATGCTGTACCATATGTATGTTCAGTGCAATTGTGTCATTCATCGACATCATTTTGTTTCAAAAATCTTAGTGAACGTTTGCATGGATCACTAGATCATGTCATTAGAGCAGTTAATAAAATCAAAAGGAATGCCTTCAGTGAGATATTATTTTCTAAACTTTGTTTGGAAAATGATGAAGACTATAATTGCTTACTACTTCTCACAGAAGTACGAAAGTTATCTAAAAGTGCTTGTTTAAATCGATTTTATGCTCTCTTTTATTTAGTGCTGGAATCCCTGGAAGGCAAAGACAATGATTTGAGACAAATTTAATTAACTCAAAGATTGACATAGCCTACTTGACAGATTTGTTTTCCAAATTTAACAAAACTAATTTTAAACTACAAGGTGACCAATTACATTTAATCAAAACTAAAAGCGTAATATTTGCGTTTGTTGCAAAACGTTTTCTGTATAAACAAAACTTGGGGAGAGGAGAATGTTCTCAGTTTCCAAATCTCTCGAAATTTGCAAAATAGAGATGAAGACTTGCTTGCCTATTGTCAACACTTAACGGCTCTTCATGCAGACCTGAACCAAAGATTTGAAGACATTCTTCACTTGGATATTCCCGACTGGGTGTTGAACCCTTTTGCTCGGGGACAAACTCAGATCCCAGACATAGATGAATCCATACTAATACAGGAGCAACTTATTGAATTATCCACAAATGGGGAACTTAAACCAATGTTTGAACATAGATACCACAAATTCTGGTTACAAAAAGAGATCCCAATTTTATGTTCTGCATTATGGGTTATTGTACAAAAGTTTTTTGACTGCTTTCCCGTCTTCCTATTTGGTAGAACAAGGAATCAGTGCCGTTATGAACCTCATCACAAACAAAAGAAACCGGCTATACATTTGTGCTCGTGGGGATTTGCATTTACTACTCAAAAACATTGAGCCGGACATTAATATATTCATAAAATTATTAAAATCTCATTTAAGTTCATCCAAGTCATAATTTTTTTTAAAATTTAACAAAAGTTTAATTGAAATAAATAATAATTCTTCAACAAAATGGTGGTGTTAATTTAAATAGTAAATTTGTATACTATACATTTATGTAGCTGTTTCTCGTGGGGGTCCGTGGGCAAGTTTTGACTATAAAAGGGGTCCACAGGTAAAAAAAAGTTTGGGAACCACTGTTCTAGACAATGCACAGATTTAAATTATTTAAAAAAAACAAAAAAAGAAAAAAAACACAATAGAAATTATGGTTGTAAAAACAAGTTTAATTGATAAAATTACAGTATTAGATATGGTTAGCTGTATAATGTTATGTACACATCCATAGCATTTGCAATGTACAGTGCAAAAAATCATGAGATATAAAAAATTATTTACTTAGTTTTAAAACTTTTGCCATCAAGATTAACCTTATTTCATCAACTTTATAAATATATATTACAGAACAAGTTTTAAATGATATGGTGTTTTAAAGTTGAAGTTTGTTGTGTTTAGTGTGGTGTCAGACATATTGGACAAAACAACGAGGTAGACAGAGGTAACCGGTTGGGGTGTGCGCGCGCGCGGGTGCAGGGGAATCAAACCAGCAGCAAAAACAAAACAGGTCTGCAAAATTTACAATGCACATATTAAAATCGACAGTATTTGGAATATTTAATTTCTGAGACTGATAAGAAATAATGTAAGGCACATTGACACAAAATGATGGTTTATAAATAATCAAAGAAATTACACTTACAAAGCAGAACATCAATATTGATTCAAGGTTCCGCTGGAAACAGGCATTTTTCAACATATTCTCCTTCATAATATTATTACAATGAAGTAAGTAATGACATCATGTCATGGTAAAAGTATACCTTTATTAAAAATAATAATAATAACTCAGAAACAGTTACAAAAAGTAACATATTTAGCACATATTTTGTTTGGTAAATCTAATAAAAAAACATATCTCTCAGAAGTTGTTTAAGCAGCCAATGAGACTAACATTCTGTAACATATATGAGTTATTTCATAAGCTTGCCTTTAATAAATAAAACAACACCAGTTGACAAAACAATAACGACATCATAAAGATTTGATTTTAAAGATAATTAAATAAAATTATGTTGTATTATTACTAGCTATAAGCCCTGTTATTTCAATGCCCCCTCTAATACATTCCCGGTATATTTGATAAGTCATATATTACTCTCATACTCATGAGATACTAGGCCTGTCAACGGGTACCCGGGACCCGGGTACCCGTTGCCGTGTGATTACCCGGGTAATAAAATTCCGCTCGGGTACCCGTGAAAATGTGGCTTGAAGGTCTATAGGCTATATTAACCGTAGGCCAAACTTCGGCTCCCGTGCGGCTTTTTTGTGTTTACATTGGGGCTCGCGAAACAATTTATCAAATGACAATTTTTGTTTCCAAAATATGCTTAGAAGTAGATCTAAGGAGAAATATCTGTCAACGGTCACTACAAACTACAATGTATTTGTTAAATCTTTTTTCTCTCAACGTGAAACAGAAACCGAACAACACAAAAAAGTTATGGTTCTTTAAAAGAATCATATAAAGACAACAAAAGTCCTCTGCCAAAAAAGGATGGACTGCTTAGAGATGAAAGACGCTGTTTGTTAATAAAAAAAACACCCCTGCTTTCACTAACTTTGCTTTGAAATACGCCGATTGATACTAGCTAATGTTGTTATCTACCCCTCCCCCTCTCCTCCCTTCACTCCTATAACCCACACCCTTTCATTAGCTTCTACTTCTTGTGTTCAATAACACGTACTGACCTAGAAACACAGATGTTAATAATGAGTACAAGGTCGTCAGTATTTAAATTTAATAAATAAAATAGTTACTAACAGTGTAGGATGGGCAGGAGTCGGCCGTGAGGATGGACATGCACAGAGATGAAAGATGCCGTGTCTGGTTTTTTTTCTCATAAAAACACCCTTGCTTTCAGACTAACTTTGCTTTGAAATAGCCGACAGTGGGAGACCGATTGATAATATCTAATGTCGTTTTTCTACCCCCCCCCATTTCTCTCTTCAATCCTATAACCCAGTGCTTCTCAAACTTTTTAGTATGGCGGACCGGCAGGAATTTTTCCATTGCAACAGGAACCTGTGCACTATTTTCCCTGTACTTACATGGAAGCGAAATGTATTTTATTTCCTTTTATTTCTTTCATTTATTAGCTTATTGTAAAAAATGACAAATTCTATAGGGTTAGTATTATTGGTAGCAATTGGAGGATTATAATTATATTTCTCTCTCCTTTCTTGATAACTTCCGCGGACCACCACTTTGAGAAGCACTGCTATAACCCACACTCTTGCATTCGCGTGTGTTTCTTGGGTTCATTAACACGTGTTTGCCTAGCCCAAAAATTGATATACACCTAAAGTTGTCAGCTTTTATGGTTAATAAGATGGGTAAGTGTGGAATCATGCCAAGCGAGTTGACAGTGACACTGCAAAATGCAGCATTGTAGTGAAATTGTGTCTGCGAAGGGTGACAACCCAGTGCGATAAAACGCCATCTGAAAGCTATTCGTAAAATTTATATTGATAAAAAAACCGCTGACCCACCTATATCAGAAACTTGTTGGTGTCAACAAAAGCAGTACCATTGACCAAAGCACGATCACTTGAAATTTACCGCAGTATAGCATACGTCATCGCCCTTAGCATTGACTACCGACGCCAAGTGGATATTAACATTCAAGGTATGTATGACATTGAACGTTACGTCATTCTGTTGATATTTTGTTTGCATGTTCAGTTTACTCTAGTTTTAGTTTATGAGTATGACGAATGCATTTACAGCAGGAATTGAATAAAAAAAATTAGTGCATTGTAAATTGTAGTTAATTGTAGTGCATTAGTAATAGTATGTTACTGGAAGCAAGCCGTTGGCTACTAATACTGTGTGAAATGAGGTGCATGGATGGTGGCTAGGTTCCATTGTATAGCGGTCATGACGGGGAAAATTATACGACGTTTAGAACGGGTAACCCGGGTACCCGTTCGATATTTTCACGGGTACCCGGGCAGCTTTTTTCAACAAAATTGACAGCCCTATGAGATACAATTGAAAATGTGTATAGTAATATATGGTTGTTGTATAAAGAAAAAAGAAAAACATATTTTTACATTAAAACTTATTCTCTATTAAAACACTATAAGTAATGACAGTTTCTGTTTTGAAACTCAATCAACTACATAACTATATTAATGAGAATTTTTTGTTTTGTTATTCTCATCTGGTCACTTTTATATAAGAATTAAAAATATAGATGCAAACATTAAAGTAAATGAAATGTGACAATCTAAAAAATGTTTGGACAAAAACAATATAATTATAAATATGATTTCAACTGTTTCTAAATGTGTGGGGCCAAACAATATTTTAAAAATATTTCAGCTTGAAGTAAAAACCATCTTTTTAATTTAGAAATTTGTAAACAGTTAAGTATCTTTTTTGAAACTGTATCAGGTCATCACTCAATATTTACCCTACCCTCTGTTTGAAATCTATTTCAAATCTAAGATGAAAATAAATTTTTTGTAGATATACATGTAATATGGTTTAATAAAATAGTTATAATGATAAAAATAACGGTTTACTAATCATGAAATGTAATTTAACATTGTGTTTATTACAAACATATTCTTATTGGTAGACCACTTATAATTTAAAAAAAATAAATATTAGTCTTTTTCTAAGTATGTTGCAAACATCCATAAACTATCTGTAATTTGATAAATAGTTCTAATATAAATACAAGTAAGATTAATTTTTTGTAAGGTTAAAAGACACACATACAAAATTTTTTTAAAATTTAATGTTTGTACAATATTGAAAGTTCATGTTGTCTTCACATTTAAAGTATGTTAAATTTTAAGGCAATATCTAATTTAAAATCAAAATTAATCGACATTATCCAGGCTGCTCTCAATAATTTTATCTTAGTCATTTTTATGATGCATAACATTAACATTATGAGAACACTTGCATAGATGTTAAGTTAAAAAAAATAACTGTGGTGTTGAACATATATTTTTACCACACTCTTCTAGGTTATAACATTTGATTGTTTTAAAAAATAATTAAGGCATTTTAAGTTAATTATGGAAACAAAAATCAAGGGGGGTGGGGGGACACAAAAACAAAAACAGCATTAAAAAAGGGAATTTAAAAAATGTACAAAAGTGAAAGACAAGGATATGCAAATTATTCTTAGGCCTGTATATAAAATACACATACATTTATATGCAAAAGTTTAAAAAAGACTTTTTGCATTTGTATGTATTCCTTGTCAAATTGACATAGCGTTACGCATTGCAATGTACATCTTAAGATTGATCTATCTACTAGTAAATATATTTAATGAAATAAACTATGGTTTGTAAATGACAGGAACATGGTTTGAAATACCTTGACCAAAAATTATAAACACTCTACAAGACCTTTAGATTTATGAAAGTAAACATAGTCTTCCTTTGCTTCTTTCTATTTAAAGACAAGAAATTGAGATAGGTTTGATTTTTATGCATTTTAATTAATGAGCTCCATTTTTTTATTATTTAAAATAATTTAAAAAAAACAATTTATAATATTGTGTTTTGTTGTTAAAAGCAGCATCAATGTGGATCCATGCTTATCATTCCATTATGTCCAATTGAAGTGACAAGTGTAAATATATCATTTTTAAAAGTAATTCTTTAAGTATCCTATAGGACATTGCACGATTCATATAAATCATGCCATCATTCACAAAAGGTGTGGCTCCAAGGTGGACTTTCAAGGTAGATGATCATCTTTTTATTAAAACCAAATAAAAACAAAGATTTGAAACATCTACAAAATAGACACACAAAAAAGCAAATGGAACAATATATAAAGTAACCAGAAGTTAAGTAAAGACCCTAATTCTACTCAGTGAGGGAATATTAGCTGAAGATCCAAATTCAATCATAATTGTCCACTAAAAGGGGGGGCGCGATGGTCTAAGTGGTAGCGCTTTGGAATATCGATCCGAGGCAGATCCCGTGTCGCGGGTTCGAGCCCAGGTACTGGCAAAGCCCCTGGGGCATTGTGCTGGCCACACATTCCCCTGCTCGTTAGTGGTGGCTAAAAACTTGTGAACGCCACATCACTTGCCCCATAGTCCAGTCATGGACTGGAAAGGGGGTCATTGTCCACTAAAAGGAACAACAGAGATATCAGAAAGCTTTGGAGGAAAATTAAGCAAGTTGTTGAAAGTGTAACAAAGAAATGAGAGTTTTTTGAATTCTTGAAATCAGCAAATGCTAACTTCTTATCTTATCTATTACAGACGCTCCTTCAATACAGAAGACTATTGCATCCTATGCCTATCCATGTTTTTTGACTAGTTTTGATTGTTTATTAGAGTTTTAAAAGTTTACCTTGTATTTTTAATTGTTTTAAAAGATTGCTATCAAAGACTTGCAAGTGCATGAAAAGAGGCAGCTAACCAGCGTCGATAGCTTTAAAATGCAACTGGTGAGTTTTACAAGCATGATAAGTGTCTAAAAATGATATGAATAGGATTATGTGTAGATATTTTAAGTCAAAACTACGCGGAATATCCATTTATTTTTTATATTTTTTTTAATTTTATTATTTTTTAATTATTTTTTTTTGGGGGGGGGGATCTATTTGATACAGTTATAAACTTTTTAAGTTCGATATAATTGTTCGATTGTTTTTTAGTCTAACGCCCCTGGCTATTCTAGATATAATAGTATTCATTAACTTTATTGAATGCATCAATTCTTGACATCGCAATTAAAGAGTAGCACTGTAAGCACAAAACAACTTTTCTTCTTAGCTCAGTTTTTTAGGCATTAATTTTAAATATCACAGAAAGAATACTTGATACACTCAAGTCATGTGGATTAAGATTATTGTCACTCGTGTCAATATAAATGAAAGTATGGTGGATTTAGGTGTCTTCGTATAGTACGTAGGTAAGAAAACTACATAGTTGTCAAATTTAAAAATTGCATTTTCTGGAAGGAACCGGTTCAATAGTAGGCATATGTTCGAAGCGTACACGTACAAATTACGGTACACATGACGTATATAGTGGATTGTAGTGGACGTTATATGTCCCAAATGAGTCTGCATTACCTCCAAGAATTCCCTTTGACCCCAAATGGGGTCATTTACCCCTGTTCGCCGACCTCTTTCTTACGAGATAAATGCATAAAATAAAAACAGGGTATTAGTAGGCCTGACAGGACGTAACACAACAGCGAACGTTTCGGCAAAGAGCCTTCTTCAACGGACAAATAGTACACAAATGAAACGAATAAAACGAAATAATAGCAAAAAACACTTAGCTGCGGTGAAATCCAAGTAGTCCAGTAGAGACTCTAACGAGATGCCCGACAGTCAATTTTGGGGTTTTAAAAAAATTATACATATTAAAAAAATATTTTTAATATTTTTTTAAAACAAAGAAGTTAACTGTGATGATTAAAAGTCAATGTTTAATTTGTATGCATTAAAATAAAGTATAATCTAAGGATGTTAACACAGTTCATTTTTTGAAGGCCGGTTAAAAGTTTTTAAAAAACGGACCGGTTCAATCGGATACCTAAAAATTAAAATTATAAAAGTTTATGTTAATATTATTATTAACTATTAACCCAAAAAAGAGCGGATTCTAGCGAATTTATATGCCCACAATGATTCAGCATTACCCACATGAGTTCCCTTTTTACACCGAATGCGATAATATACCGCTGTTCACCGACCCCTCGGTTAAAACGCCCGATAGCGGTAGCCATGTATTTTTCATAAGTTTATAAACTCCACAAGAGAATGCAACAATTTAAACACGCCTTTTCCATTAGTGGCATTGTATTGACAACTCTTGTGTGACTTACTTGAAATCGTAAAAAAAAATTGGGAAAAAACAACGCAAAAACAACCCCCCCCCCACAACAACAAAAAACAACAACAAACAACAACAAACAAACTCGTGAGCTTCAGAGTAAAAAGTTATTACAATATTTGATATTTTATTAATGTCATAGTATTTTTCAGTCTTCAACTTGCAGGAATTACTGTATTTTGCGACGCACAAGATGACATCCTACTTTCCTCTACAAATGTGGGGTTCGTACAGTACTCGCCATATTCCTCTTCCAGCTCATACCAAATAATTTTTTAGAAAACATGAAATTTAAATCAATGTGGTAATTTTAGAACAAATGCCTTTTGACGTTCATATACTTAACGTGTGTTACGATATTACAATGCAGACCTACACTAAATAAATACTTAAATGACAAAAATTGTAATTTGAAACATAATTATTTTCAAATAGAAATTAAGCTAGTTGTTTTTTTTTGGGGGGGGGGTCAAAGCTTTTTGACGTATTTTTGGAGGGGGGGGGGTCTAACTTTTTGTGACGACGCGTGACGAGGGGGGAGGGGGTGAAAAATCGGCCAAAATATTGTTACGTCATTTATGGACGGCCCCATAAGAGTTATATTACTTATATAGGCTCAAGCTGTAAATAAATGTAAATATAGTTAATTATGTATGCATAGACTGTTAAGGCATAAATAACTCCTGACAGTGGTTAAACTCAGAAATTCGCTCTTTCCTTTCAGAGAGGAATCCAGAAAACAGGCACGGAGAAGTTTCCTGGAACACGGAACAGCCATCACCCATGTTTTTCTTTTTTTCACATTCCAATAAATCACTAAAATGAACATAATACCCACATCACCATGCTTGGCTACATTATTAACTGATAATCTGTATTGATTTTTCATCGTCTCTAAAAAAAATTTTTGTATCATCCAAAAAGTTGAAAAACAAATAAAATAAAAAAATAAATCCTTTTATGCTAATGTAAAGCATTTTCCCACATAGTCACAAATAGTCACGATGATTTTTAAAAAAAAAGAAAAGAAAGATTACCCTGGGCAGGACATGTTGAAAGGATGCCGGAATGTAGAGCAGCAAAAGTTATATGCATGCAGAAGCCTAGGGATAGACGACTCACTGGTGGCCCAAGGGTGAGATGGATCGATGATGTGGAGATGGATCTACACCAGCTGGGGGTACAGGCATGGAGGTGGAAAGCCATGGATCGCTCCGAATGGAAGAATGTGATGGAGCAGGCCAGGGCCCTACATTGGCTGTCGCGCCACTGATGATGATGAAGGCATTTTGTTAAAAAAAACATATGTAAATTGTAAAGATAAAGAAATGCACAGAATGTTCAACAAAGGGTCTGCAGCGGAGATAGATGATCGAAGTTTGAGGTTTCCGCTGCAATCTCCTTTGTTAAAAAATAAATATTTTTTTTTAAAAATTTTGTTCAAGAAAACAACAACCAGAAAGAGCTATTTTTAGGCTCGGTCATACACTATTCAATAATCTTTTTGTTTGTCCTACCCAGCCTGATTGCAGTCCCACTCCACATATATTCTAGTAATTTTACAGATGTAATAAGAATATAAAACTAAAATGCTACCTCACTTTGGTGAGACATGTACTAGAATATGAATCTTCTGTATGGGACCCATCCACCAAAGAAAACATTGATAAACTAGAACAAATCCAAAAAGAGCTGCCAGATTCATTACTGGAGAATATTCAAAACTTACAAGGATAACACCGTTAGTTAAATCATTAAACCTTGAAACGCTAGAGGACAGAATAACCAAGAGGAAAGTAGTAATAAAGAAAAGCAATTAATTCTAATTTAGAAATACAACACATAGATAATTTAATACAACCCCCAGATAGACATAAGGATAAAAACACCTTCCTTATTCCGTATGCTAAAAAAAAATACATGCAAATTCTTATTTTTCCCGTCTGGAATTCGGGCGTGGAATGGGTGCTTGAAGAAACCAGGAAAACCAACACTTTATCAACATTTAAAACTCTAATAAGAATGCAGGACTAAACACAAACAATAGATAAGCGTAGGGTGCAATAATCTTATGTATAGAAGGAGCGTCTGTAACAGATAAGGTAAGATAATTTAAAATAAATAGAGGTAAAAAAAAAGATTTTTAAAAACCAAGTTTTTATAAGTGTACTAAAATGAAGAAAATAATTTAAAACTAATACGTTCAAGCACTTTAATATAATATGACTAAAAACGTTGGGCGGGCGCTTATGAGGTTTTACATATGCAGTTCACTCATTCTCTCACTTATAGATATCTTTTTTGCTTCTTAATTATAAATCTTTAATTTTTATACCAAACACCCGCCCCACGTTTTTAGTCATATTATATAAAAGTACTTGAACTTAGTAGTTTTAAATTATTTTCTTCTTTTTAGTACACTTATAAAAACGTAGTTTTTAAAAATCTTTTTTGCCTCTATTTATTATTTCATTTTGTAGTACACTTACAAAAACGTGGTTTTTAAAAATATTTTTTTACCTCTATTTTTTTTTATACCTAACACCTCATAAGCGCCCGCCCAACGTTTTAAAAACACGGTGATGTGGTCACGGGTGAACTCATGGATGTCAACAAAAGCAGACGGTACAGATGCTTATATATAGATAAACTAAAAAGTTCAATAATTTAATAACGGTACATTCGATCGATCTGAAATTTTGATACAATGCAGTGTCATCCAAGATCTATCTGTGGAAAAATTTTGAGATCTCTAGGACCATCAAAATGGGTTCAATTTTACGTTGGCAGATTTGAAAAAATTGTGGACACGAAAGCAAGTTAATAAAAACGTGGTAATAATTTAAAACTTATTAAGTTCAAGTACTTCGATTTAATATGACTAAAAATGTGGGGCGGGCGCTTATGAGGTTTAACATATGCGGTTCACTCATTCTCTCACTTATAGATCTCTCTTTTGCCTTCTAAATTATACATCTTTAATTTTTATACCAAACACCCGCCCCACGTTTTTAGTCATATTAAATCGAAGTACTTGAACTTATAAGATTTAAATTATTTTCTTCTTTTTAGTCCACTTATAAAAACGTGGTTTTTAAAAATCATTTTTTTACCTTTATTTATTTTATTCTTTTTAGTCCACTAATGTTTTTTTTACCTCTATTTATTTTACCAAACACCTCACCAGCGCCCGCCCAACGTTTAATAACAAAGTGATGAGGTCACGGGGTGAACTCTGAACTGAACTGAACTATCCCTTAACCCGTTGTTGGGTCGTTGGGGCACCATCGTGAACTGCTCACTAACACACGCCATTTGTCCCGGTCCTGTGCTCTCCTTTGAGAGTCGCTGAATGACAGGCCGGTCCACTCTTTGATATCGTCCTCCCATCTCTTCTTTTGTCTGCCTCTTTTCCTTCCTCCCTGGACTGTGCCTTGCAATTTGCAATATAGTTTTTGTGAGACCTCCAGTTCTTGTCACGTGTCCGTACCATCGTAATTGCCTCTTCTTAATTGTTGTGAGTAGGTCCTCGTAGGGGCCAATGTGAACTCGCCACGTGCAATTAAACTACGGCAGGTGGGTACAGAGGCTTATATAAAGATAAACTAATAAACGCATTAATTTAATTACGGTACATTCGATCGATCTGAAATTTTGATACAATGTATTGTCATCAAAGATCTATCTGTGGTAAAATTTTGAGCTATCTAGGAAGTGGTTTAATTTTACGTTCGAAAATTTTGAAAAATTGCGGAAAGACAGACACGAAATCAAGTATATACTAAAAAAAAATAGATAAACTAAAAAGTTCAATAATTTAATAACGGTACATTCGATCGATCTTAAGTTTTGATACATTGCATTCATGTCAATGCATTGTCATCCAAGATCTAACTGTTTTTTAAGATCTCTAGGACCATCAGAAGTGGTTTAATTTTACGTTGGCAGATTTGAAAATTGTGGACAGACAAACCACCAACAAACAAACAATGCCACAGGAACGAAAGCGAGTTAATAAAAACGTGGTAAAAAAAAAGATTCCATCCTTTATTTGTTTCATTGAAGTCTATGCAGGTTATATCCTTTCAAGATCGTGTATTATTTTGAATTATATCCAAAGAGATAAATCAGATTATTTTAAATAACAAAGCAAATGTTAATGTAAATAAATCTCGGCTGGCGTACGGAGAGTTACGGGTTCGAATCGCCGTGAAGGCAGGTATCTGTACTTGAGGCTAAGACCAAGGGTGTGCACGAGTCCACCCAGCTTCGAATGGGTACCTGGAACTAGTTAGGGAAACCAAGGGGCCGTCCATAAAGTACGTCACGCTCCAGAGGGGGGGGGTGTAAGAAAGTGTGATAGTTTGTGACAGAGGGGAGGGGGGTCCAGCCATGTGTGATGTCACGCTATTTTATATTAAATTTTAATTATTTTGTATAGAAATCTCTACCTCACGCCCCCCCCCTTTTTTCCCCCCTTCAAGTTTAAGATGGCACAGTGTGAGACAGACTACCGAAAATAGTTTTATACAGCAACGCAACTATGCTGCTACATATAAAGTCTAAAAGAGCCGTACATATAATCGACAATTTATCTTTATGTAATGCTGATACGAAGTGCATAAACAAATTTTCCCAATCTTAGGCTAAAAGAAGTTTAGTATTGTTAGTTGGAAGTTTTGATATTGTTGAATTTTGTGTTGTTAGCAGATAGTTCACTTTTGAAGGTAAGTAGATTTAATATTTGAATACATTTTATATCTTTTGAAAACAATATGTTTCACATTTTCAATATAGTAATACCTTAAGGTTAATTTTAAAAAAATTAAATAAAACTCATGTACGTTTTTTTTGAAAAAAATTAAATAGAATTGTATCCTTCCATCTCACGTCAAATAATTCTAAAGGGGTTTACTGCAGCATTCCATTGAAAAAGTTAATAATTAATAGTTAAGT